>JAFVLL020037686.1:0-10992 GCA_021397915.2 Tor tambroides | reverse complement strand
CACAGGAAAATAACAGTGTTAATGTTGCAAAAGTCATCAGTTGTGAAGCAGCTTCAGTTTTAGCTGTAAGCAGCTCTACAGAAGACAGTCATTCTGTGTCAAATAAACTATTTCAGAAACTGTTTGATTATGCTGATGTTTTTTTCTGAAGAAAGACCAACATAAATAGTGCTGAAAGCTAAATTTACTGAGTAATGCACTATAGAGGAGGATCAAAATGACATTTTTCACCTGAGATTCGGAGCCAAATTACAGGAGGGTAAAATGAGTTTAGAAAGATGATGTTATTTTCACACAGAGACTGGTAGCTCAAGTCAAATCTGTTGACTTTAGCAATCTGTGTTGCATTATATGACACTTCAGAAATGGGAAAAAGCTCTTTTTCTAGCTCTTTTTCTAGTTTGTGTGCCTGTAACTCAAGAAGTATTAAATATATCCTAATGTCCTTGTAGAATCTAATTATTCTAACGTTTCTTTTGGTTTTTCCATTTTTAAGGCTCTGTGTGGTTCATTTCCAGAGATATTGGGATCTCAATGCAGCTCCATGAGAAAATTGTTGAATTTGACCTATTTTCAGTGGTCAAAAGCCAAATGTGGGTCGCTTTGCATACAGATGATACTTTTTGTATTTAACGAGCAATGTCTGAAGAACAAAAAATGTTAAAGCTAGTAATGTTTCTTGCTTCCCTCTCTCAAAACAGTTGTGTTGAGTACATCCGTCTGAGTGATGAAAATATCCTTTTTCCAAAGTTTGCATGCCTGTAACTCAAGAAATATTACAGATATCCTAATATGCTTTTAGATGCTGGTTCTTAACAAACTTTTCTTTGATTATCTGTATTTTTAAGGCCCTATGTGGTTCAGTCCCAGAGATACTGGGATCTAAATATGGCTCCAAAAGTAAATAGATGAATATTACCTGTTTTCAATGGCCAAAACCAAATGTGGGTCACTTTGCATACAGGTGATACTTTTTGTATTTATAAAGGAAGAACAAAAAATGTTAAAACTAGAAGTGTATGTTGTTTCTCTCTATCAAAACGATTGAATGGAACACACATCTGTCTGAGTGATTAAAAACATCCTTTTTCCAACATTTGCATGCCTGTAATTCAAGAAATATGGTCAAAACCCAAATGTGGGTCACTTTGCATTCAGCTGATATTTAATGTATTTAAAGAAGAATATGTTGAACCTAGAAATCTATCACAACAACTGCATAGAACACACCTGTCTGAGTGCCAGGGATAACCTTATGTCCCCATTGCCATATAATTCAACAGAGATTGCTAAAGTCAGTTGCTATTTATTAAGCTGAAGCAGAAATTAATACCCAACAGTTGTTCTGTAATAAAGTTATTTCATCATCTCAATATCAGCTGTTTTTTGACCAGTGGGTCACTGAAGGTCAGCATCACACGTGAAGGTCATGAAGCTCTTTTCTCATGTGAAACATAATTACAATGCAATCTGTAGCAGCGCAGTATTTTTAGCATCGCCCGTCCCATGAGCCGTGAATAGAGCAGTGGGCGAACGGACGCCCCGCATGCATCTTGGCAAAGGAGGAACTGATGCTACAATGGAGAAGACAGAGTGGCCTGAATTAAACCCACTCATTAGAGAGATGCTGGCCCATACCAGAGACGCATCGGATGCCTTTATTTAGCTCTGTGCCGGAGCCAAAGTTCATTTATAGAGTTCATGGTGCTGATCTTCATAGCCTTTAATTACGGCTGTAAAGACAGACACAGATCCAGTGTTTAGGTGAGTCAGTGTTCTTCTGAATCGCTGGAAGAAGAGTGACGTTCTCACGCTTCCCACACCATCACGTATGGACGCATATGAAGCTCCTCGGAGATTCAGACAGGAGCGTGTCTTCAGACTCTTCAGCATCGTGTTCAGTTACTTAGACATTCATTCATGTGTTTATTATCTACTTATTTAGTCACTCATTCATTTAGTCATTTGCTTAATGTATTTATTGGTATTCATTCATTCATTTTTCATGTTCATTTAGTTATTTTTACCTATTCATTCATTTATTGATTTTAGTCATTATTCATTCATTTACTTAATTATTAGTGAATTCATTCTTTTGTTCATTCATTTAGTCATTTGTTTGCTCATTTATTTGTATTTATGTATCTTTTCATTTATTTGTTCGTTTTGTTAATTATTCATTACTTTAATTTGTTCATTTGTTTAATGTATATATTACTCACTTTTTCATTCATTTAGCCATTAATTTTTTATTTCATTTATCATTCATTCATTTAGTCATTAGTTTGTTCATTTATTTACTCATTTCTTCATTCATTTAGTTATTTTTAATTATTCATTCTTTCAGTCATTTTTGTTCACTTATTTATTTACTTTTTCATTCATTTACTCATTTGTTTGTTCATTTGTTTATTTTATTTTAGTAGTTTGTTCATTGTTTTATTTCTGTACTTATTCATTTATTTATTTGATCTTTTAGTTTGATTGTCCATTTATTTATTTACTGATTTACTCTTTTAGTCATTTTATTTCTTTAATTTATTCTTTAATTTTAGTTGTTTGTTCATTTATTTATTTACTTAGTTTTTCATTAATTTCTTCATTTGTTGATTTATTTAGTCACATTTATTCATTTTGTACTCATTTCTTCATTCGTTCAGTCTGAATCTCACCTCCTGCGGCTGGAAATGAAAGGTCTTGTGTCTAAATCTGGCAGACGAACACAATGAAGCGCTCAAACGCCCGTCAAACTGACTCACTGACATTTCACTCCATCACTGTCATCTGCCAATCACAGCGAGAGGAGGATGAATATTCATGAGGCCACGCCCCTGCTGTGGGAGTCTGATTAAACGCTCTGCTCTCCTCCACAGTAACACTGACCTTAGGGACCAGTTTTACTAAACAGGGCAAATTAGTGCGAAAATAGTTTGACATGATTTTTGGGGCGTTAAATAATGGTGCAAATACCAGTAATCTGACGAGCACAAATGTTAATAAAACGCATTGCATGATTCATTTTAATGCTCTCCTCCCATAAATTTTGCGTCTGAACCCACAGATATCTTCAGCCCTGTTCAGTGAGAGAGACTGAGCTCTTCTGCATTCATATACCTGTATTTATCGTGTCTTCTTGACGTTATAATTTGACTAAATGATATGATACGTGTACAAGAGTCTGTCACCGTAACGCCTCGCTCTACGACTCATTTAAATACCAAGATGACTCAGTTCAGTTCATATATCTAATTATCCACAGCATGCAGGGATTCATGGGAAATGTCATGCTTCAGTCCTGAACACTTCCTCCTCGGCAGCTTCAGCAGTGCTAGGATGCTTTCAGTTGTTAGTTTGTTGCTATGCTGTTGCTAGGGTGTTTGGAGTGGTTAATATGTTGCTATACAGTTTCTAGCTTTCTACTAAAAAAGTGTGATCATTCATTGATTCATTGGATTTTTTTCTGATATATTTAGTCATTTGTGTGTTTATTTATTCATTTGATCAATTTATTTGTGTTTATTGATTGATTGATTGATTCATGTGTTCATTCATTCATTCATTTGTTCAGCCATTCATTCATTCGTGTTCATTCATTTATTCATTCATTCATTCATTCATTCACGTTCATTTGTTTGTTCGTTCATTCATTCATTCATTCATTCATTCACACGTTCATTTGTTCGTTCATTCATTCATTCACATGTTCATTTGTTCGTTCATTCATTCATTCACATGTTCATTTGTTTGTTCGTTCATTCATTTATTCATGTTCATTCATTTGTTTACTCAAGCATTCAGTCATTTGATCAATTTATTTTGTTTCATGTATTCATTAATTCATTCAATCATTCATGTGTTCATTCATTGGATTTTTTCTGATATATTTAGTCATTTGTGTGTTTATTCATTTGATCAATTTATTTGTGTTTGTTTGTTGATTGATTGATTGATTCATGTGTTCATTCATTCATTCATTCATTTGTTCAGCCATTCATTCATGTTCATTCATTTGTTCATTCATTCATTCATTCACGTTCATTTGTTTGTTCATTCGTTCATTTATTCATGTTCATTCATTTGTTTACTCAAGCATTCAGTCATTTGATCAATTTTGTTTCATGTATTCATTAATTCATTCAATCATTCATGTGTTCATTCATTGGATTTTTTTCTGATATACTTAGTCATTTGTGTTTATTAATTCGTTCAATTGTTTGTATGTTTGTTTATTTATTGATTCATGTGTTCATTCATTCAGTCATTTGTTCAGCCATTCATTCATTTGTGTGTTCATTCATTTGATTATTCAATTATTCATTCATTGATCATTTGATTTTATTTATTCATTAATTCATTCGTTCATTAATGTGTTCATTCATTCATTGGATTTTTTTCTGATATATTTAGTCATTTATTTATTCATTTGATCAACTGTTTGTGTGTTCGTTCATTGATTGATTTGTTCATTCATTTGTTTACTCAAACATTCAGTCATTTGATCAATTTTTTTGTTTCATGTATTCATTAATTCATTCAATCATTCATGTTCATTCATTCACTGGATTTTTTCTTATATACTTAGTCATTTGTGTGTTTATTAATTCGATCAGTTCATGTGTTCATTCATTCATTCATTCATTCATTCATTCAAGTGGTCATTCATTTAATCATTCATTCATTTGATCATTTTTTGTTTATTCGTTCATTCATGTACTCATTCGTTCATTCTTGTTCATTCATTCATTCATTCATTTGTGTTCGTTCGTTCTTTCATGTGTTTATTCATTCATTCACATGTTCATTCGTTTGTTCATTCATTCATTCATTCAAGTGTTCATTCATTTAATCATTCATTCATTTGATCATTTTTTGTTTATTCATTCATGTACTCATTCGTTCATTCTTGTTCATTCATTCATTCATTTGTTCGTTCGTTCGTTCTTTCATGTTTATTCATTCATTCATTCATTCATTCAAGTGTTCATTCATTTAATCATTCATTCATTTGATCATTTTTTGTTTATTCATTCATGTACTCATTCGTTCATTCTTGTTCATTCATTCATTCATTCATTTGTGTTCATTCATTCATTCATTCATTTGTGTTCGCTCATTCATTCATTAATTTTTGTGTTCATTCTTTCATGTGTTTGTTCATTCATTCATTCATTCATTCATTACATTTAAATTTACATTGTCATTTTGCAGACGCTTTTATCCAAAGCAACTTACGATTGGGGAATCATTCATTCATTCATTTATTCATTCGTTCAGTGTTCAATCCGTTCATTCATTCATTCATTCATTCATTCGTGTTCATTCTTTTGTTCATTCATTCATTCCTGCAGTTTATTATATGTAGAAGCAGATTGTCTAAATGAGTGTAAACTCTGAAAGCATCATGTGACTCAGAGCAGATTGGTTCTGTTCCTGCAGATGAACGAACACACTGCGTCTCTCACACACATCTGTCATCATTTGTCCTTCAGACCTGTATGAAGATACTCTCAGGGTTTTTTGAAGCTTCAGTGTTGTTTGGTTCCCAGCAGTCTTCAAAACATCTGCTTTAGTGTTCCACTGAAGAAAGAGAGTCATGCAGGCGGGTTAATGAAGTCAGTTTTGAGCGAACGATGCCTCCAGGACTCATCTTGGTTTAGAGCCGTCGTTGATCATCATACGTTGTAAGACTGAACTGTAGCATCTGCTATTCTGGTGACTCACGATCTGACGTCACTTTGTCTTAGGCGTACCTGCGGTGTGTCTGCGTTAATGACGACGAGTCCAGCGCTGTTCCCATGTCGTGACTCACGGCTCACAGATGGTGTCAAACGGTTTCACTGGAAACTCTGCTGACGTGAGTCACAAACTCACCTTCATTCGCTTCTCATGTGACCATCATTCACCTCTGTCCAAATCTGCTCAGAAAACACCTCCCGCAGACTCTTGAACTCATCATGAACATCCATTGGGTTTTGGGTTTTTATAAAGTATCCAATGGGAAACAGCTGCAAACGATTCAGAGTGAGTCAACTGTCTGAATGAATCATACTGAATCGTGAATCATTTTAGAACTGGCATAGCTGGTTCTGGAAAACACACAACATGATTGCTGAAATATCAGAGAAAGTGATTCTCAGATCAGTGTGTGAGTCATACTTCAATTGGAGTGACAAATGAGAGGCAGAGATTGTAGAAATACTTGTTTTTAAAGATGAAATGTTTTGCTGTTACGGAAAGGGGTTGAATGGAAACTTGAGGACATCGTCAAACAAATAAAAACACATGCAGGCTTTTCTCAAATGTGGCCTGCCTTCATGATCAAAGGACATTTTGGAATTAATAAGAGTAAATTTGTCCAAATTTAGATTAAAATATATCAAATCTGCAAGTTATCAGCATTACACCACAGACTGTAATAAAGTCAGATACATGAAACATTCAGAAATTTGACAAAGGTTATGAAAATTAAAAGAAGAAAATAAAATATAAAAATATATTAAAATATGCATTTTTAACATTTTAATTAAATTGCACATAGTTTGTAATTTTCAAATAAATAATTTGTAATTAATTAAAAAAATAGTTTAATTAAATTCTATAAGTTTCATTACATTTTATTTAAATACAACTCCATCTGTAATCACAATGTAACCACTTTGTGTTAAAATGTTACATTGTTGCAGTTCCATCCTAACATGACTCTCTGATGTGATCTGCAGACAGAATCTCTCAAACTCAATTAAATATGTACATTATAAAACAAAAAATGTCACATGGACAGAATGCAAATGAGCAAACTTTTTATGATTATTTGGTATTTAACGTTTATGATTCAAAGTGAATCTGTGAACCGCAAATGAAGAATGACTCGTCAGATAAGCGCTGTCGTCTGACAAGGATTAATCTGCAATCAAGATGCTATGAACGTGAAGCTTAGATAACGTCTCAATACTGTAATTAACACACAAACAACATCTCACAGCACCGGATCAACACAACACATCCAGGAAAGGCTTTGAATGCAGTTCTGCAGGAGACGCTCAGCTCAGAAACGCCTCAGGTTTGATGTTCGTCCTCTAATGAGCTTCCAGCTTCAGTCCTGCTGCTGTCGGACGTGTTTATGACTGATGATCATAAACACACAGATAATGCTGGCTGATTTACAGCACTGACACCAGAGAAGAGCAGAACACGACCCAGACCGGCCGAGAGGAGCAGCTGCTGATTATTATGGGATGTATTAGTTATAGTACTGTCAAACGATTAATCGCCTTCAAACTAAACGTTTTTGTTTACACTAATATCTGTGACCCTGCAGCACAAAAGCAGTTTTAAGTAGCACAGGTATATTTGTAGCAATAACCAACAATACATTGTATGGGTCAAAATGATCCATTTTTCTTTTATGCCAAAAATCATTAGGATATTAAGATCATGTTCCATGAAGATATTCTGAAATATTCCTACCATAAATATATCAAAACTTCATTTTTGATTAGTAATATGCATTGCTAAGAACTTCATTTGAACAACTTTAAAGGAGATTTTCTCAATATTTAGATTTTTTTGCACCCTCAGATTCCAGATTTTCAAATATTGTTCTATCCTAACAAACCATACATCAATGGAAAGCTACTTTATTCAGCTTTCAGATGATGCATAAATCTCAATTTCAAAAAACTGACCCTTATGACTGGTTTTGTGCTCCAGGGTCACAAATGTGTGTATATTTATAATGTGTGTATTTAAGAAAAATGTTATGTTTATATATTAAATTTATTTATATATAATATCAATTATATAAATATAAAAATATACATGTAAATATTTTCAAAATATATACTGTGTGTGTATTTATATATACATAATAAATATACACAGTACACACATATATTATGTAAACAAAAACTTTTATTTTGGAGGTGATTAATAGTTTGACAGCACTAATTATTTTATTTGTGAATTTTCTGTTTTCATTTGAATTTTTGTTGAAGTTTTAGTAATTTAGTTGTTTTTTTGTCATTTTGATTCTGATTGATTCATCTGATCTGAATCACTTGATTCTCTGATTTGAGTTCATAAAGATCCAAATAAACAGAAGTACTCCAGTGTGCTGAAGCAGCTCTGGTTTGTCCGGTGTTTCTGGCATCGCCACTGATGTATTTCATTTATTGAACATTTTCCATTTTCTAACTGAAACCCCTCTCGCACAGAACGTGAGTCATCCGGTGATGCTGTAAGAGTTGTGTTTGTGTCTCAAGTCTTTTGTGATTCATGTGATTATCTGCTGCTTTTACACTCGTGGGTCAGTAATTGTCATAATTGGAAATCTGCATCCAGTTATTTTCTCCCTCTCTCTTCCTCTCTGTTGGTGTTTTGCTTCCTGTTTGTTTCAGCAGGAAGTGATGTCGCTCTTCATGAGTCAGATGGTTAGAACATCTCTGTCTGTGATTCTCAATGAATTCATCAAGGTCTTATTAGACAACCTGTGTTACAGTTCAGCTCTGGACCTCTGGATTTAATCATGGCTGATTAACTGAATCTGATATACAGTGACTTGTACAGACTTTTTTGACTTATACACTTGTAAATGTCTGAATTTTGTAACATTAAGAACTACTGATGTGATATTGAACAACATACACTACCGTTTTCAAACAAATATGAGTTTTATTTAAATAAATGAATACTTTAATTCATTAAGGCTGCATTAAATTGATCAAAAGTGGCAATAAAGACATTTCTAATGTTACAAAAGATTTCTATTTCAAATAAATGCTGTTCTTTTGAACTTTCTATTCATCTGTGAATCCTGAAAAATAAAATGTATCACGGTTTCCACAAAAATATTGTGCAGCACAACTGTGTTCAACATTGATAATAATCAGAAATGTTTCTTGAGCAGCAAATCAGCATATTAGAATGATTTCTGAAGATCATGTGACACTGAAGACTGGAGTAATGATGCTGAAAATACAGCTGCAGATCACAGAAATAAATTACAGCTTAACACATATTCACATAGAAAACAGTTTTTTAAATTCTAATAATATTTACTGTTTTTAACTGTATTTTTGAATACAGTAAATAAATGCAAATAATATATATGCAAATAAATGCAAATGCACAATCTAATAAATGCAGCTTTGGTGAGCAGAAGAGGTTCTTTCAAAAACATTACAAAATCCTACTGACCCCTAAGTTTTTGCTTCATGTTTTGAATCCTACTGAACTTGATGTTTGTTTGAGCTGTTTCTTCAGTAGCACACAGTGACTGACGAGTCTGTCTGTCCGTGTGTCGCTCTGCTGCTTCATATAATGAATGATAAAGCGGCGGGTCGTCGTGTAATTCAGTCTGCGGTCAGCAGGACGTCTCATGAATGCAGGGTCACTCCGGGTCGTGCTGGAGGACAGTGTGTTTCCGGTCGGCCGTGTGTGTAATGAGCTCATTAGCATTCAGTGAGTGCAGACTCACACACACACACACACACTATCAGAGACTCAGTGAAGATGAGCACAGGTGACCTCTGACCCCTGACCCTCAGCGCAGCATCACTGTCATTACCGCTCAGAGCTGCTGATGAGGGGAGCTGTACTGTCAGACAGGAAGAAAGACCCTAGCAACCGCATAGCAACACACTAAACACTCAGTGTGTCAGTAACATCAAACCTCAGGTTCTTGTGCATCTCTGTGTCAAACCTGTGAATATACCAGCCATGTTAGTCAACTAACACTAAAACCATCAATAAATAAAACATTTCGTTGCTTAAAAAATAATAATGTTAACTGAAAATGAAATAAAATGTAACAAAATGTAATAAAACTCTATAGACCCACACACACACACACAATAAGACATATATATTCTGTGCAAACATTTGAAAGTATGATGGTTTTGAAAGTTTTTGAAAGAAGTCAGAAACTGTATTTGATCAAAAATATATTTTAATTAAATAGTGCGATCGCATCGAAAATAAAAGTTTTTGTTCACATAATATATGTGTGTGTACTGTGCATATTTATAAATACACAAACATATGAATGTATATATTTAAGAAAAAATATGTCATGTTTATATAAGAAATATATTTCTGTATAATATAAATTGTAAATACATGTAAACATTTTCAAAATATATACTGTGTGTGTGTGTGTATTTATATATATATATATATATATTTATATACACACACACATAACAAATATACACAGTACACACACATATATTACATGAACAAAAACATATTTTGGATGTGATTAATCACGATTAATCATTTGACAGCACTATTAAGATAGAAAAGATTCACAATTCACATTACACATTAATTCTGTATTAATTTCTCAAATCCTATTTTCTGTCTGCATTTTAATGCTTTGGCAATTCTGAATGTACTTATCTACTTCTGTAATGCTAATAAAGCAGTCTGAATTGTGAATTTAATAGAATTACAAGTTAAATTCATTCTGTTCCTCACATAAAGCTTCAGAAGATATGAAATACAGTCTCATTAGCTGCTGTTATGATGAGTTTTTGTCAGTCAGGGTAACTCTGATCTGTTCATAATCTTAATCATATCTCCTTTTGTGTTCTGCATAAGAATTAAAGTCACTTGGCTTTGAATATCCTGAGGGAGTAAATGATGAATGTTCATTACCGTAGTTAATTAATCGTTTAGACGGCTGATGGAGTTTAGGTGTTTTTCTAGTTCATGAATCACTCTCGTGACCTCTGACCTTTCACTCTGTCCTTGATTTTCTCTCATGATGTTCAGCTGTGAACATTCCTGTGGAGCGACCAGCAGCGAGCCGCACTGCAGCATAATCACCACTGTGTGTGTGTGTGTGTGTGTGTGTGTGTCTGTATCTGTGTCTGTGTGTGTGTGTGTGTCTGTGTCTGTGTGTGTGTGTGTGTGTGTGTGTCTGTATCTGTGTCTGTGTGTGTGTGTGTGTCTGTGTCTGTGTGTGTGTGTGTGTGTGTCTGTATCTGTGTC
>JAFVLL020037684.1:0-13539 GCA_021397915.2 Tor tambroides | reverse complement strand
TCTAGTGCTCCTGTTATTAATTTCATTAACACCAAAGCAGCTGAAACTGATTAACAACCCCCTCTGCTACTTAACTGACTAGATCAATATCCCAGGAGTTTAATTGACTTGATGCTATACTCTGATTAAAAAGTGTTCCTTTAATTTTTTTGAGCAGTGTAGTTCTCTTTTAAGGCTCTAGCAATTATTATTTTATTGCATTTGCAACTATTGATTGGCATTAGTCTACCTGCAAACAGCCTCAAGATCAACAAGTTTGATGTCCGGAAAAAACCTGGATTAGAAGGTGGGTTATTTCGCCCAATTCAAGTTGTTCTTGGCACCACAATTAGCAAAACATCTGCTAACAGACTTTGATATCTTTTAGAACTTGACAACGTTTGTGTTTTGTAAATGTTTCATTCGCTAATGATTCTAATCAAAGGCTCAAGCAGTAGGCTACTTTGCTAGTATGTTAATTTCCTCAGGTGAACGCGATTTGTGTTGGCAAGTGTTTACCAGGCGTAATATAACTTTTGTTGTTACTAAATCAGTTTTTGGAGGCATATACGGTATATGCCTATTTACATGTATAAAGAATAAGATTAACAGCCTCTTATTTCTACTTTCTTTAGGTGGGCTTTGTCTGAATTGGCAGTACCACCAGGTTTAGTCACTGCATTTGACCAAAGAGATACACATTAGGAAATCATCTCTTGAGTGGCAGTAAAGAGCAGCAACTACCACAGGTCGAACATTGTGGAAAAGTACCTTACATTTTGTCTCACATATTTAGGTGAAACGTAAATCTCCTTTGTAAACAATTGTTTTATCGTGTTTATTAACCAATGATAGCATATTTGTGAAAATGGCTGTACCTAGTATGCTAATTGTTACCAACATATGCTACTGAGCTAATTCACTGATTCTGCATGGTGACCTATTTTCCTTTCACTCATATTCTCCCATTACAGGATTATTTACATTAAGACACGTTTGCAGCGTTAGCCAGAATACGCATATTATGCTGAAAGAGAAGTCAGAGGACCATATGACTCACGCAAGGTATTTGCAAATCACTAATATGGGTAAACAGCCACAGATTTCATTAGGCACATAAAGAACATGACAATTGCCAGGTTGTTTTAAAAAATTTATTTACATAATTTTTATATTGCATACTGAACAGTTAAAAACGTCTCAAAGTTAAATATTTGCATAAGCTGGTTACAAATATAATACGACTATCCTAAATAGACTTGAGGGCAACCCACCTCAAGTGGTCCAAGCACAAAGATGACGACAAAAAAAAAAAAAAAAAATTCAGGACCAGCTTTGCATGTCACATGCTCATGTACATGTTGTGGACAGACAGAAAAAGACACAAATCACGTGACCCTTGGATTGTAACCAGCTGTGATAAAACTGAGCATATCTACAGCCTTTTCTCCTGACCAATAAATGGCGTGTATAAAACAAGAAAGGAGTGTCAAAAGATTTTGTAACATCAGCTTAATAACAAGGACACTGAGGGGCTGGAGCACGAAACTTTTCAGTTGCTTTTACTTTGCTTAAATAAGAGCCGTTTCTTTGATTTTCCCAAAAAAACAAAAAAGATCATGTTGCTCAGTAAAAGAAACTTACCTAACTGAGAAGTTCAGTGCTTTCTTTATCTTTAGCCTCACCGAAACTAAATCAAGCTTTTGTTTATCCACCTAGTTTCAGTCTAACTCTATTAGCATACCAACAATTTCAGTCTAGTTCCATCAACATACCATAAATTAGTTCTCTTAGAGTAGTTCAGAAATTTACTACTTCCTTTCAAAAACTCTTTCAATAGCAATGAGCAAAACTTCTCTTAGATTATTTGTATAAACTAAAGTATTGTTTGAAAAGGGTCTGGTATGTCACAGTCACCAGCCGGAAATTATGCAGCAAAGTGAACCAGAAATTTGCATATTGACCTTGGCTCTTAGAGAGAAAGAGGGGAGGAAAAAAAAAAAAAAAAAAAAGGGATACATTTAAGTTGTTCTTCTCATGCACCTCAGTGTCTGGCACAATACGTAAGGTGATGCACAAAGCAAGCAAGGCAGAGGAGGTTAAGACATGGCTTTACAATAGAGATGAAGTGTTAATGTGCAGTATGAGTGATGATTTTTCCCTGAGCATGCCTCTCTCTTTCATGTTCACTAAACATGGCAGTCTTATGAATTGAGGAACACACTGGGGAAGAACCCCCTCTTTCCAAACTCACATCAGTAACAGGACTTCTAATAGGAAAAAACAGACTTGGTGCTTATCAAAAGAAAGAAAACAGAAGTGACCTCTTTTTCTGAGGTGGGCTGCTGTATCTGAGCATGAGTACAATTTTCCCAAGGTCACTGATCTTAGCTGTTTGTTCTATTCTAAGCCAAACATGATATAAGAAATTAAAATCTAAACAGATCTGAGATCAGCTGACTAGAGAAACTTCTACAGATGCTCTGAGATTCATTATGATCTTCTCCAGCTTGTGAACTGCTGCTGTGGCTCAAACATACTCCTTGCTGCTGCTGGGGGGTCTGGAGGACTTGGGGTATTTGGGAGATGATTTACCCTTTGGGCAGGAGGCAGCCAACATGCCTCCACCCATTATGTCCAGGAATGCACCTGCCCAGGCAATGAAAATTGCTGCACCGAACTCATACCTGTAGAAATAGAATATTATAATATGAGCTTTGACTTCCCTTCTTGGTAACAACAGGATGAGAAACTATAAAATAAGGTGAAACACATGGATAAATGCCTAAGCATAATTTCCTTGGGGTCTGCAACCACATTTAAACTTACTTTGTGTTGACCGGTGTGAAGGGGTTGTAGAAGTCCCGGACGATTTGATTTGTAAACCAGCCACAGGCAACAATGCTACAGAGGGCTGAGGAATTGAAGAGAAGCAATAAATTAGTTACTTATGAAAAAAATTCCGAACGTGTTTTTTGACCGTTTCTGTCCACAGAGAGGGAGTGAACATTTTAGTCAACAGAATGTTATATTCTGAAGCAATAAAGCATGGATTCCTAACCTGGCAAGCATTCCTTTAACCTTGGCATTTAAAACATTATCTAGATTTTAATTATTATACTGTATTAAATTTAATACTTATTTTAAATTATTACACACACATACTAGATATTATTTGGTATTTTGAGGACCATTTTTTGGAACATGCACACTATAAAAGTACTGCATTACAAAACTAGCATTAATATAATGATAGTGAACATACCTCCAACAATGAGGACTATACCGCCTGTCATGGTAATGCGGGACTTTTTGACCTTGTCATCACCACCACAGTTAGTGCACTTCATACCCATGCTGGCCACACCCAGTCCTGCTACTGTGAGAAGGATCCCGACAATCATCAGGGCACGAGTTGCCTGGAGAGAACCTGAAAGAGGGGGAGGGTAGACAATGAGTGAGATACAAAGAGAAAAGGTAATTAATTCAGTCTCAATGCAGTACATTTGTGACAGAGACATTCAGACTGCCCACACAAGAACAAAAAAAAAGAAAATATATAAAATCATAGAATAAATATGCTTTTTACTAGGCTACAGGGAAGCTTATTACCTACATTGTTTATTATGATTCAGCACAGAAAACAGGCAAGTGCTTTAATAGTAAATCAGAAAGATTATAGACAGACTAAAGGGTTTTGAAATGGCCTAATTCTCTACAGGCTTTTGTTTTTTTTCCCCTTTGACTCACAAAAAAATCCCTTCCCCCAGCTACACCTGCAGTCAGGTGCGACAGAGACTGGTTCCAACCGGAAGCCTCCTTTGAGAGCGCAGTAAGATTGTACACATATGTAGGCAGCGATTTGCCCTTTATCTTTAGAGAAGGAACAGGTTTAACCAGTCATTGGGAACTTAGGTATCGCTGCAACAGTCTACTTTATTTTTGCTTTGTGGGTATAGTTTGGCTTTCCAAAGTATTACAACACTTCTCTTTTAGTATTAAGATGAATTAAGAAATTCTTATTAAAATGAAAATCACTTTATTAGTAACACATCTCCTGAAATAAAATGTACATTAAAATCTTACAGGATATACAAAATGGCTGCCTAGGGCCGTTACGTCACCTTGCCTGCTTTTTTTTCCTCACTTTGCTTGTTCCCTATTAAATCTCATGGTTTATCCCTAACAGCAATACTACAGCAAGGTATTAAATAGGCTATATCAAACTTTTGTGTGCATAACATAAAAACTCACTGATAAGAGTCTGTTTTACACAAGCTAATTCAAATGACTGATATGGTAATTAGCTAAATGACTTTAGTGTGCATAAACACGCAGCCATAAACATGAAGTGAGCCAAATGACTCCTTTCCATCAAGCTCAGGTGTTACGAGTAAAGATGGGATGAAATAAAGGATCACATAAACAGCAAACGCCTCTATTATTCTAAAAAGGCACTATTTGAGTTTAAAAGGCTTTGTCTGTGTTTAGGTGCCTTAACAAAGAAGTCCTCTTTTGGTTGTGTTTTAATAAGCTGTTGGCAAAATACACAAGTCATTCAAAGACAATGCCTGACTCCCCCACCCGATACAGGAGCACTGAGTTTCCGCGAGTGGAGGAAGGGTGGGAGTCACGCCCGTATAATCATTACTTTGAGTAAAAGCGTAACCCAACTGTATCACCTAACACTAAACTAGCATTGTCTCAGTCGGGAAGTTCACCCAAATGTTAAAACGGTTTACATTTTGTGCTTATCACGAATAATCTCCTATTTTGGCAACTATGGCTTGAAAACGTCCATATATTTCGTTTACACATTCCTGAAGGACGACTGCCCTTTTTTTTCTTTCTTTTTTTTTTTTTTTTAACCACCTTTAAGCTTCTTTTGACCTAAAACGAGTGAAATATATATGAAACAAAAATCCTTATGTAACAAAAGTCAAAACAAAAATCATTATCTAACACCTAGCTCTGCAAGAATGTGAGAGATACACTCATCACACAAATTTTACGTCATCAAGCCACTGTATCACAGCCCAAATGAGGTAGGGAGAATTTATTTATTTGTACTTTTTTGCACCAAACAATACAACTAATTTTTGAGGGAACTCGTGGAACAACAGGTGCGTGTCCTTATTGTTGTAACACTAGAGGAGTTGCCGCGAAATGGCTGTAGGGCGTGGTAACGAAAAACACTTTGCGTCCTGGCTTTCATGTACGGACAAGACAAACATCACCACAACAGTCTGACAATGATTTGCACCTTATATTTTACAATTAATAGTTAACATTAAAAACTTATTAAAACATTTTAATTTATCAACAAATAGTTTAAAAGTTTTAATTTCATAATTAATAACTAACGTAGCTGTATAACACGACACAAATAAATTATATTTGTAGCCTGGCACCATTCGAAGCCAAAATACTCGTATAATTATCACAGTGTGAAGAAGCGATCATATGCCAGCACGCGCAATTGTGGGCGCATGCGTGCTCACAGGTGCAGCCTTTCACTAAGCAACAGCTTTCTTGAGTTTAGAACCATAAGTAATGTAAACAAATAGTCCAGTTCAAATTGAAGTTCTTTTTCAGTAGATCCAGCAGTGCTGTCAATAATATAGGCTATATAGGCGGTTTGTACTTACTATCGAGTTGTAGAATGGAGTCATACACCTTGCACTGCATTTGTCCGGTGCTCTGGAAAGCGCACGACATCCAAAGGCCTTGATACATCGCTATCGCTGTGATTATATTATCTCCAACGTAGGCAGACATCTTCCACTGGGGTAAGATTGTGCCAATAATGAGCCCAATCAAACCCAGCAGCGATAGAGTAAATCCCAGGAGCTGCAGTCCTTTATTTGCCATCTTCTCACAATGAACTTAAAAGATAAACTATATATGAAAGCAGCAGTTCAGCAAAGAGTTATTATGCTTTTCCAAATGAGCCCGGTTTTCGTAATCCTCCGACGTTAAGTGAGTTAAATTAACAAAAATGTTAGAAACGTTATTTAAAAATATAAAAAATGTTTGGAAAAAATCCGTTGAGAGACGTTGCCGATGCCCTTACTCAGACACCTGTCGAGTGAAGCCGCACCTTGAATATGAAATGAGCTGCTGATTTGAGCTTTTAGAGTGTCGTCCTCTTTATGGGCGGAGACTTCCTGAGTTTCGTCTTCAGTTCACTTCAGATTGTTGTTGTGTAGAGAGGTCTGGGGGTTTCGTGACGATACCTTATCGTAGTATGAGTAACGTAACTGGTTATCCCAAATCACAGCTTGGTCATACTTTCATTTACAATCTGTATCGCATCGCATCTTATACATGTCTCGAAACTGAATGTCAAGGTAGGCTATCTCGGTCTTTAGAAATGGATTGCCTACTATCGCCTTAACCCCTCAACTATTATATTGGTTACATTATGCAGTCATACGTGGGCCGTGAAAAGCGTGCCTTTTGTATTCATCATGAACGTGTATATGACTCAACAATGAAAAACTAACAGCACATTACTATGTGTTATAGAAACAATCTATAACATTCATCTTCAAGAAACGGCTAAAAACACATCTGTTCTATCTTTATTTGACCATGTAACTCTATCACTCTCTATTCTAATTCTATTTTATCTATGTCTTTAAAAAAAAAAAAACACACACACACCCTTGACCCTCTATCAACTACATATTTATTCTCTAACTGCTACTTTTTCTTTAAAAACTAACACTAGACCTTTCTCAGGGAGAACAATAGCAAAACCAAAAGTTGTGAACCTATCACACCTACAGCCACTCAGGCCGTACCTTCTACAGCCCCAACAGCTGCTATTGGCCCACAAATGCATGATGTCATCATCAAAGAGGAGGTTGCTTCCCTTCTGTATATGACAAAAGGGCACCGTTTGGAATCTTGTTGACCAATGCTTTACTCAAACACACACACACTGCGAACAACTTACGGAGTGTGATGTGTGTAGACTGATAAGATGCCTGTGGAATTACAAAGAGATCCTGGATGTCACAGCACATCCTCTTGGTTATGTGTCAATTATGAAACCTGGAGAGGGTCATCAGTCAACATCTCCAGGCAGATTAAAATGCCCAGACTCGACCGAACCATTAAAATGATCAACTGTGGTGTGCGAGCCAATGCATTTACACGTGTGCCCAGACTGCCCCCCTCCCTCACACACACAAATAAATAATTGAAGCAGATGTTCATTTCACATCATTCTGTCACTTTCACACTCTAATACTCACGTCTAAACGCACACAAACACTGCGTCATTGATCGGCTCGCCACAATTTAAATTTGCATATTAAAATCTCTCGTCCGAGCTGCTTGAACGAGCTGAACGTTCCCAGGAAAAGGAGTAAATAATTCAAGCAATCATGGCTGGACTCCATGTAATCCCCTGTAAGAATTCCATCAAAGAGCTATCAAACAACTGCCCCGAATAATCTTCACTCGTTTGCCAATGATACGGATGCCGCTTCGAGCCCACTGGCCATTAAACATGAATAGAGTCGTCACAAGAGAATTCAGTTGGTTTTTTTCTCTTTTTTTGGATCTTACAGCTTGTAGGTGTAGCCATAATTAAACCAAAAACAGATGTGTTTGGGTTGTGGATTCAATCTCAACTCATTATCATCATCACTGAGTTGTTTTTGATAATATCAGACAATGGAAGGAAGTGGAACTACAGAGTTATGTTTCATTTCAAAAGCTGACGCCATTGGCTTCCCTGGCAGCGGCCCAGCAGAAATCAATCTACACCTGCTGACCAATAGAACTGGATCCTCCTTGAATGGTCCACTAAAAACTAATTTTACTGCACTCCTTCCTTAGTTCTGACTGGCACTGAGCAGCCTTTGGCAAAGTGGTGGCAGGACAAAAAATGAACCAGCGAGGGTCTCATCTGCTAGAATCATTATGATGATATTGGATAATAACCCCTCTCTCTCTCACTCTTGTTCTCGCACTAAAACTCTTCCTTCAAACAAAAAGAAACCGTAGGGGGGAAAAAATGTCAATTGAATTCTTCAGTTAGGATGGATATTGTTTGCATTTTTCGTCTGACACTGTGAGAGAACTCAAGTAGGGCATGTGGGGGCACAGAAACCTGTTTTTGCAGAGGATTATGGGATCATACAGGGGGTTAGGTGTCATGCCGGGTCAGTGGAAATATATGTGAGCTGGTTCGACGGAGAGAGGCAGGGATTCTCCGCTCATTGCAGAGAGCCAGGGGCTGCTGTCTGATCTCGCCCCATTCAAAAACCCACGGCTAGCAGCCGCTCACACAGCTCTTCCTGCCCTCACTGCATGAAGGAAAATGGAGTTCTCAGTGTCAATGTAGTCCCTCACCCTCCCTGCATGCGCTCCCTGTGCTATGAAGCATCAGCTCTGGTGGCCTCTTTCCTCCCGTTCTGGTGAGACGGGGAGTCTGAAGTCTTTACGGTTTTGCGTGGAGGACTCTGCTCCACTACAAGCTCATGCAGTGAAGGTTCCTTGTACATGGCCACTGAGGGAACAAGAAGAACAAAGACACATTGATGTTATTTAATGCAACAACAGAAGAACTAAAGTTATAGTCTCTTGAATAGTGCAATGTAAAACTTAAAGAATCTGCCATTGAAAAACCCATGTTTGCTGACCAGTAATTTGAACAAACTAGTTAATATCTGGTTTAAGCTAGTCAAAGCTGGATATTAGCTCATATGTGACATCTAGTACAAGTAGGTTATCGACTGATTTAAGCTGGAGCAAACTGGTTGTTAGCTGATCTAAGATGGTCATTACCTGGTTCAGGCTGGTCATTAGCTAGCCCAAACAGGTTATTATCTGGTTTGAGATAGTCAGAGCTGGATATTAGCTGGTCTATGCTAGGTTATTTGCTGGTTTTAAGTTGGCGTAAGTTGGTTATTAGCTGATTTAAAGGTAGGTTGGGTGATTTGGTTCAAAACAAATTTTGTTATGCTGGTTGAAAGTCTTTTCATATCCCAAAAGCCATCACTAAGTTAGGTGGTCTAAATGTATTTATATGTATTTATGCATATAGGGGAAGGACCATAAAATGTTCGTCCAATCAAGATGTTCGGTCCGAACATTACGATAGGCTGTTTTGCCTGCCTGTCAATATTTATTTGCATACCTCTGCACACCTTGTTTGCGCAGATATGACGTCATCAGCGCATTCCAGAGAGAATGAAAGACGCTATTATTGTAATATTATGCGCTTTATACTGTAATGTTTTCTCACCGGTGAATGAGACCTGATGAGGTAATCTGAGAGCATTGCATTCAACCCTCCACAAATGCTGTCTCTTATCGAATTGCAGGTTAGTCTCTGGTCTGCCTGAGTGTGTTCGTGTGTTTTGGAGGAGGCGTGGCTTTGCATCGTGATTATGCAGGAAGGGTTATTCACTGGTCCAAGCAGGTAATTAACTGCTCTAAACTGGTTATTGGCTGGTTTAATCCGGTGCAAGTTATTAGCTGGTCTAAAATGGTCATCGGCTGGTACAAGCTGGTTATTAGGTGGTCGATGCTGTTTATTATGTGGTCTGAGTTAGTGGCAAGCTGGTTATTATCTCTTTTAAGCTAATTCAAGCTGGCTATTAACTGGTACAGAATGGTTGTCAGGTTGTCTAGGCTGGTTATTATCTGGCTCAAGCTGGTCATTTGCTAGTCCAAGCAGGTTATTATCTGGTTTGAGAGAGTCAAAGCTGGATATTGGCTGGTCTATGCTAGAGCAAGCTGATTATTTGCTGGTTTAAGTTGGTGTAAGCTGGTTGTTAGTTGATTTAAGATGGTCATTAGCTGGCTCAAGCCGGTCAGTAGCTAGTCCACGCAGGTTATTATCTGGTTTGAGGAATCAAAGCTGGATATTGGCTGGTCTATGCTAGTGCAAGCTGGTTATTTGCTGATTTAAGTTGGCGTAAACTGGTCGTTAGCTGATTTAACATAGTTATTAGCTGGCGCAGGCTGGTTATAAGGTGGTCTAAACCGGTTATTAACTTGCCAAATCTGGAGCAATCTGGTTATTATCTGTTCTACGCTAGTGCAAGCAGGTTATTAACTGCTCTAAACTGATTATTGGCTATTTTAATCTGGTGCAAGCATGTTATTAGCTGAGCTAAGATGGTCATCAGATGGTAAAAGCTGATTATTAGGTGGTTGAAGCTGGTTATTATCTGGTCTGAGTTAGTGCAAGCTGGTTATTATCTGGCTACATGCTGGTGCAAAATGGCTATTAGGTGGTCTGGGATGGTCATCTGGTTTAAGATGCAAGCTGGCTACTAGCTGGTCTATGCTAGTGTAAAATGCTTGTTTGGTGTAAACTAGTGCGGTTGGTCATTAGCTTGTCTAAGATTGGTTGGTTACTAGCTCGTCCATGTTAGTGCAAGCTGGTTATATGTTGGTCCAAACAGGTTATTAACTGCTCTAATTTGGTTATTGGCTGGTTTAATCTGGTGCAAGTAGGTTATTAGCTGATCTGATTAGATGGTCATTAGGTTGTCAAAGCTGGTTATTATCAGGTCCAAGATAGTGCAAGATGGCAATGGGCTTGTCTAAGTTGATTAATATCAGGTGTAAGCTAGTGCTAGGTAGATATTAGCTGGTCTATGCTAGTGCAAGCTGAATATTAGTCATTAGTCGGTTCAAGCTGGTAATTAGCTAGTCTTGGTTAATTATTACCTGGTTGGCCAGCCACCATGTTCCAAAAACCATTTTGACCATCTGGTTTGCTAGTAGACCATCGAAACTGGTCTACTAGCTTATCACCTGCTTGGACCAGCTATCAACAAGCTTAAATCAACTTGAGACTAAAACACAGTTACCCCTTAAGTTAGATTTTCCATCTAGGAATGTCAGGCTCTGTTAATCTATATTCTGTATCTGAATATTTCTCCAGTTTAAACCTGATCTGACCTTCGATGACTTTAGGTAGGAAGTGTGCGGCCGCTTTGGTCTTCTTCACGCGGTTGCCCTTCATTACTTGGCCATCTCGGTTGATGCCGATGTACCACGAGCGTCCAGACTGGCTTTGGCGGTACAGCATGGAGGAGTACGTCACATAGTAGTTCTCAAACACACTCTCTTTGAATTTGCACTCTGGGTTGAAATTCTCCTGCCAAAGAATGAAAAACACACAGACATCTGTAATGCATGCACATA
Source organism: Tor tambroides (assembly GCA_021397915.2). NCBI lineage: Eukaryota > Metazoa > Chordata > Actinopteri > Cypriniformes > Cyprinidae > Tor > Tor tambroides. The sequence continues at coordinate 2,382 of JAFVLL020037684.1, read as the reverse complement.
CATGTATGTGAAGATGACAAAGTTAGCATGTTGTGAACAGAAATAACATCATGCCATACTTTTGATTGGTTGGTCTGCATCTGTAGAGGGTAAGCGGAAATCCCATAATGGTGTTTCTTTGAAAGCAATGTTCTCCGGAGAGCAGGAGGTAGATTATTCTACTCATAAACTGCATTCATTTGCATGACTGATGAACTTAACACTGTCCCCAAAGGTACTCTGAGAGGAGAGACACAGCGAGCTCCACTCAACATACATGCCGGCATGCAAATGTAAATGCGCACTCTTGAAAGCAGAAGCCACAAATCTATAGATACTCAAAGTGTCACGGCCTGAGATGAAGAAAAACACATTCCGCTTTCAACCTAAAACCTTAATTTAGCCCGTTCTGAACATAACCTGGCCATTCCCATTCATCTCCCTTTCACTTAGAGCCCTTCCCACCAATCTAAGCCACTGAAGCCGGGTGACTGTAACCAGGAGCGACATGTATACATCTCTCTTAGTCTTCGTCAGGGTCCTTGCCCTGTCAGAGAGCAGATCCAATCAGCAGGATTGATTTAGTGAGGGTAGCCAAGCAGAAACGGCTGACTGAAGCCTTTCGGCAAGCCACCGGAGATTGAGAGATTCGGACTGAGTGTGGGAAGGAGAAACGGAGCAGATGCTGGGGTCTGAAGGGGGACGAAAGGGTTATGGGAGTTTTTCTTTCTGGATATTAAGCAGCTCAGCTCGACTTGAGTGAAAACCAGCGAATACAACCAAATTCTGCCTGTCTGCTTTTAGTCTATACAACGCTCAGGATTTTTTCTTAGATTTGTCTTCATCAGCTCTCTCGTTCTTTTTCTTTCACTTATTTTATCCAACCCACCCTCCCTTCCTTTTGGCCTACACATCAAACTAAGCAGCTTTTGCCTCACGTATTTGATGTCCTCAAAATCTCACAGACGGAGGAGATCAATAGATGATCAGCCTCATGGAATACTAATAACAATCTAATCACGTGAATCGAGTTACCACAGCCAACGTGAAGGACATCGTCACCTCCAACCTCACATTTTCAAGTTCAGTCTTCCAATATATGACCCCAAAGTTGACCTTTGACCTATTTTACAACATACATCACATTATAGCTTGTGGTTAAGACATTAACCTCTCTGACTCCAGGAGTTGACCTGAGGACAATCAAAGTTAGGATTTTTATACATTTTGATGTCAAGGACCTCTAAATATGTTAGGAAAAATGTGAGGAAAAAAAATTAAGTGTTATATTATAAAAACTACAAAGCAGCTGTTTCCAAAAATTGAAATATATTTTAATTATATTTTCATTTTTATTCATATTTATTTATGTCAAGCAAATTGTCATTATTAATATTCTCTAAAATAGCTTTTTATTAAGCAGGTCTGAGATTAACAATTTATTACACACACACACACACACACATAGATATGTAAACAAATAATGTAAAAATAAACAAATAATGTAAAAATAACAAATTTAAACTATTTCTATATGTTTTCAATAAGAACATATTTCTTACTACTAAAACTTTACTGCTGAAATCTTATGACTTCTGCACTTTACAAAGCAATATTATCATATAATATTTGGTGGGAAAAAAAACACTTAATAATTTCCTTAAGTGCACACATTAACATTGATCTCCCTAAAAATACACTTTTTGATTTTTTTTTTTTTTTTTCTTCCTGTTAAATTTTTCACGTACCCCCTAGCACCCCCTTGCGTCCCCCCTGGAGGTCCTGGACCCCAGTTTGAAAACCCCTGACCTAGATGGTTAGCTCCTATCTGTGTTCGGGAGAGTTAGCATTGAGTAGCCGTGATTACAGGCTTAAATAGAAAGCTAATCCTTTGGCTCTGACTCATGAAGGAGTTAGACAGCCTCCTTCAGCTTGCGTATCTTGGTGGAATGGGTTGGAATGACGTGGAGAAAGAGGTAATATCCGGCCTGCGTGCAGAGAATCCCGACGACAACGCCAGCATCTTTATCATGCAGAGCAACGCTCTGACCTTCCCCTCGCCCCACCCCCTCTCCTCCCCTTCTCCTCCTCCTCGCTGCCTCCCTCCATTTCTCTCCTTTCGCATGCAAGTGTCTGATTGCATCTATTTCACTTGGTCATAAAATAATGCCCATTTATGAGCCTCAGTCTAAAACAGGATAACTAGCCCTGCTAACTCTTTAAACTTCCTCTTTCAAAATCACTTACAGTAGTTCAGTGCATAAACACAGACAACTGACCTTTAAAGTCTGCATGAAATCAAACCTGACCCTGTTTAGTGTTTTTTTTTTTTTTTCTTCAACAATTAGGGCCAGAAATACTAAACAGCGTTAGAGTGCAATTCCATAAAAGCGCCAATGGGAG
>JAFVLL020037682.1:0-20498 GCA_021397915.2 Tor tambroides | reverse complement strand
CATGTGATATTTCAGTTTTTCTTTTTTAATCTGCAAAAATGTCAACAATTCTGTGTTTTTCTGTCAATATGGGGTGCTGTGTGTACATTAATGAGAAAAAAAAAAAGAACGTAAATGATTTTAGCAAATGGCTGCAATATAACAAAGAGTAAAAAATTTAAGGGGGTCTGAATACTTTCTGTACCCACTGTACATATATATTCAAGGTTGCCAATATTAGTGGAGGGCACTATATACACACACACACACACACACAGAATACTTAAGAAGTTTTTAGTTTTTTTTCCCACAAGCTAAACCAAAATCTGGTATTCTACTCAAGAGGAAGACTTCTGAAACCTGCCTGTTTAATATCAAAATGTCTAATCCATACCAGACCTCAAAATGGATGGCAGGCCTCCAGTGTCCATTGGAAACAGGAAACTCTTCACAGATGTAAAAGTACGACCATGTTTTCTTTGGATTTTGATTGGGGCTGGGGCCTAGCGCTCATTTAGTGTAGTATTACATGATCTGCAATGTGCACCACACTGCTTTGTATCTTCTTTCATACTACAGGAATAATGAACACCAATCATGTAATATGCAGTAGTCATGTAATGTGTGGGTGTATCGTATGTTATGGTGTCACTTTCAGTGTCCCATCAAACAGTTCCCACAAAATGATTTTTGAATGGTTTAACATACTTTTTTTTATTCCCATTTAAGGCAAGACACTAGGCAAAAAATATTTCATATTCTAGTCAGATTTGAGATTTTTGGGCTATTTGGCTTTACATAACATGTTGTTTCAGACTAGTGGAAAGAAAACATCCAAAATACAACAGTGTTTATTTTATTGCACTTTATCTTTGCATCTGTATATTTTAACGACAATCCATATTTTTAAAGGAGCATTTCTTAAAATAAGTTTTTTTTTTTCTCCTGCACTTAGCCACAAATCTCGACTTCAGTAGCACTTACACCATACTTGACATTTTTATTCTTATCTATATTCTGAAGGTTTTTATATCACACTGTATGCCTGATTTTACATAACATTTTAATCCTCAAAACATGGTAAAAGTACTCTCAACAGTATTTTCTGATTTATGGAGTGATTAAAAACCTTAAATTTGTCAACAATATGAATTTTGAACCTTGTTTTATCCAATATTCAGATTTCTGTTATGGAAGTCTGATGCAGATTAGTGCATATTTAATTATATAGATTTGCATATTTAAACATAACATTTTAGAAAACGTAATACAAAAAATGTTTGCAATTATTAATGTCATAAATTAACTGGAGGAGTATGGTGATATCTGTTAGGTAAATTCTTTATTCTGTTCACTCTATTTATATATATTTAAAATAAATGAATAAATAATGCACTTTTAGTCATATCAGTAGCCTGTGGAGTGTGTTGTCATGTCAAGCTCACTCTGAACTTGTCTCTCTGAATTAATAATATTGTATTTTCTAATTTACGTCACATTTTTTGCATTTATTCAGAAAAGAAAAAAGTAACCTTGAACTGCGGACCTAATGGCTTTTAAGTAAAAGGTATGTACTGAATGAAAATGTGAACATTTAGATTCTTTTTGTCATATTTAATGTGAGATTAAATGTGAACATACTGTATTAGTATTATCAAAGAGTTATGTGCTGTCCTTACAAATTAGAAACCCAAGATGAGCAAGAAGCAATTGTTATACTGAAGCTTTCTGTTTTATTCATATATATATATGAAGATTTCTGGTCGATGAGGATGTTCACTCGCATGCCACAAGCAGGACATTAAAGATTTTCAAAGCATCTCGCCATAGCTTCTAACATGGAAAAAAAAATAACGTTCGGAAGACCTTGTATGAGGAGACGGCGCTGTTTCTGTGTGATCTCAGCTGCTGTTCTGATGATGGGCTTTGTGAAGTGCACAACTGCCCGGTTACACATTAGTATGTTTGCCAGTTTGCTCTGTTCGAAGCGAGCTTTGAAACATATCTCGAGATGAAAGCCAAACTTCTCCAATGAGTCCATTGTAGATGGAGTTCCATATTTGCTTCAGGCACCATGAAGACCTTCAATAATCTTCCAATACTGGCATGAACATAATATATAATTTACCACACAGTGCACTGCGTTCTACAGCATAATTCAGGGGCCCTATTTGTTCCCTTGTTGACAGACTCTGCAGTTCATCTATATATTTTTTCTTTAAGGTAAGCCTTTGATGCATTCTGTGCACTTTGATAGCAAGACTGCCTGTTGGGTTGAATACTTTCCTAATGTTTGTGTGTCTCACGCTTGATAGAATTAATACGGTAGGTCACTAAAACCCCTGCAGTTGTGACGCTTTTATCCACCAAGACCCTCTTGGAGATGAAACAGTCTTATAAAACAAATAAAAATGTCTTTATCTTGACAAGCCCACTGTGGATATATAGCTTCTTATGTCTGGAATGTATTACATAATTATGCATCGTTATTAATATTGCATGGGCCCTCACACTCAGTACATAGTAAGTTGCCTAATTGCAGGAATTAATAATTAAGAAGCAAAGGTCTTGAGTGGGAAACATCGTTGCGCTTTTGATAAATTATTTTACGCAATTAGTTTTTAATCGCATGAACTTTTTGTGGAGGTTGGGAGGTTAGAAGTCTATGAAACCAGTATTTTAATAACAGGGTTATTGCTTGAGGTTTTAATCCCATGGATGGACTTCCACTATGCCATGAATCAACAAATTAAACATGCGGCTTGCAAAGTATCAGACAGGGACTAATGATTGACCTGCAGGTCATGGTTTATATCTTTGTTCACAATGGGGAATGCAAAATAATTTCTCGGGCTGCCTTGGCTCTCGGCTTTGTAATTGTACAATATGTAAATGTGGCACTTTTAGAAGGACAGTGCTTAGCCTTAAACTGAATACTCTTATTAAAAGCACTTTGATTAAGTGTAGGAACACACATCCTTCCTAAATCCTTGGGTTCACTCCTGTGTTAATGCACCAGAAGCTGAGGTTTAATTTGCTTTGTTCATTTGTGAAATGGGCATATAGATAACTTACTCTGTGATTGATAAAATGTACCGACCCATCATTGTCAGAGTGGCCGATGACATCATACAAGCTCTGCATTGGCATTGCAAGGACAACATACCTTATTTTTATGTCACATGCTATAGTCTGCCCTCTGCTTTAAGATCAATGGTTATTGAGTATGATATCATAATGCACAAAGACATTTAATTTAACTTGACATGCATGCATTGGGTCTTTAAGACATAAAAATAGCTTTTGCATCAAGTTATTGGTCTGATGCTTTTAGTATTTTGAACATAAGCTGCACTAAGATCTGATGGATCATACTATGATGCTCTCAGATAATGTAATATTTTAAGGCGAAATGTGTAGGGATGGGAATCATAAAAAGATTTAATGATTCATTTCTGGTTCTGAATCTGATTCCTCTTTAATGATTCCAGTTCCTTAGTGGTTCAATTAATGATTCTTTTAGTACTTTGAAGTAATAAATATTTGAACAAAAGAAATGTTATTTTATTACCAACTGAACAAATTCAGTAGTCAATTTTGATTTATTCTTCCTATTTATTATGTGTGTTGTTACAGACTTTTTAATGACTTTGCATAAATACAATTCAGTAACTTGTCTTATATTAAACATCAATACTAAATCCATTTTTTTAATAAAAGACATGTCAAATGGGTCTATTTTTTTAGAAATATTAAAGTGTATATTCTGATTTATTGATTTTTAATTTATTCATCATAGATACATTAAATTATTCAAAAGTGATGATAAAGGCTTTTACATTGTTACAAAAATGTATGTTTCAAATAAATGCTGGTCTTCTGATTTTTCAGCATCGATAATAATATTTAAAAAGTAATTTTAATTGTAATAATATCTCACTGTCACAGTATACTTGGGGAGACAGGAACAAGGAGTCGAGGAGCTTCTGCCAAACACTTTGATTTTATTAGCAGAACACTTAGATCGCGGGAGCCACAGTACATACCAAAAGACGTTAAGACTGGACACAGAGGCAAGGAAACACGGCTTTTAAAAGGGAGACTAAACTAGATAATTACTAACACAGGGCTGGGGACTAATTAACTAATGAGAACAAACGAGGACAGGAACAGGAACTAACCAAATATGGGCACGAGAGGAGGGGAAACACGTGACATGGGGAACACAGGTCTGACAGGCACCCCCTCCCGAACGGTACCCCGGCAACCGCATACACCATCCAACGGGGAGGGGGGGTGGGCGCTCTGGAGGCCTCAAGGGACACGGAGACAGGACAGGAGGCCTCCAGGGCGGCGCCCGTTCCGGGACCCACGGCGGAGCAGGGAGCTCGGGAGGCCATGGCGGAGCAGGGAGATCGGGAGGCCATGGCGGAGCGGGGAGATCGGGCGGCCATGGCGGATCTGGAGACACAGGACGCCATGGCAGATCAGGGAGCTTGGGTGGCTATGGCGGAGCGGGGAGCTTGGGCGGCCATGGCGGATCTGGGGACACAGGAGGCCATGGCGGATCCGCTTCCAAGACCTCGGCCCCAGCCCCCGCCTCTTCGGCAGGAGCCCCCCCCCAATTTCCTTGGGGAAAATAGGGGCTCCATCGGGCACTTGGGGGCGCTCGGCAGGCGTGGACACTAGGGGGCGCTCTGGAAGCGCGGACACTAGGGGGCGCTCGGGCAGCGCGGACTCTTGGGGGAGCTCGGGCAGCGCGGAGCTGGACGGGACCAGCGGAGACACTTGGGACCACTCTGGAAGCGTGGACTCTTGGGGGCGCTCTGGAAGCGCGGACTCTTGGGGGCGCTCTGGAAGCGCGGACTCTTGGGGGCGCTCTGGAAGCGCAGAGCTGGACGGTACCAGCAGAGACTCTTGGAGGCACTCTGGAAGCGCGGACTCTTGGGGAACTTGGGTGCGCTCTGCCAGCGCGGAAACTTCAGAAACTAGGGGGCGCTCTGGAAGCGCGGACTCTTGGGGGCGCTCTGGAAGCGCAAACACTTGGGGGCGCTCTGCCAGCGCGGAAACTTCAGAAACTAGGGGGCGCTCTGGAAGCGTGGAAACCTCGGACACTTGGGCCCGCTCTGACAGCGCTGACACTAGGGGGCGCTCTCGCAGCACGGAGCTGGACGGGACCAGCGGAGACATAGGAGACGCAGGAGGGCTGGACGGAACCAGCGGAGTCGCAGGAGACGCAGGAGAGCTGGACGGAACCAGCGGAGACATAGGAGGGCGCTTGCGAGGAGCGGGCACAGGAGGGCGCTGTCGGGGAGCGGGCACAGGAGGGCGCTGTCGGGGAGTGGGCTCTGGGCTTGCCATACTCTGGGCCGGCGGCGGAACCATCTTCACCGCGGGCGGTGGCTGGCTTACTTGGGCCGCGAGCGGCGGCAGACTCGGCTTAGCTGAGGACGGCGGCTCTGGGCTAAGGAGGATGGAGCTGCTTCGGAGGCAGGGGGGAACTTTGCGGTTGGGCAGGCGGTAGGAGCCGTTGGAGAGGTATGTGGAGGTTCTCGGCGTGGGGTGAGCTGGGGAGACGCGGCGCGCTCCAGCTGGAGCGGGATGACGAGTCTGGGGAATTCTCTCGACTTCATCGGAACCATTAAGGAAAAGGATTAGGTTAATAAGCTCGATCAGGGGAAAATCACCTATCAGAAGATCGCAGCGAATAACCTCGTCATCCAACCCCAGCAGGAAACACGCACCTAGAGCTGAAGGCCACAGCTCACCCGGGATGAGTCGAGAACCTCCCACAGCCGCTCCAACCTCAGACCGCCCTGCCGCAACCCACACAGCGCGTCCTCAGCTGAAGTCATCGGTTTTGGGTCCAGTCTTCTGTCACGGTATACTTGGGGAGACAGGAACAAGAAGTCGAGGAGCTTCTGCCAAACACTTTGATTTTATTAGCAGAACACATAGATCACGGGAGACACAGTACATACCAAAAGACGTTAAGACTGGACACAGAGGCAAGGAAACACAGGGCTTTTAAAAGGGAGACTAAACTAGATAATTACTAATACAGGGCTGGGGACTAATTAACTAATGAGAACAAACGAGGACAGGAACAGGAACTAACCAAATATGGGCACGAGAGGAGGGGAAACACGTGACATGGGGAACACAGGTCTGACACTCACAATATTACTGTTTTTACTGTATTTTTGGTTAACTCAATGCCGCCTTGGTGAGCATAAGGGACTTCTTTTTTTAAAAATCTAACCGATACCACATGGTATGCAGTATGTATGTATTTTTTAGAAAATGAAATAGAATGGTTCTCGGTTCCCATCTTTAATAATAATGAGTGTTTTCAAACAGGTTTCCTCAAATACTGCCTCTGCCATTGGTCAGACAACAGGTCCCAAACTCCCACTCCAAACTTACACCATTGGTTGAGCTAATGATATGACAGGCTGGCCAAATCAAAAGTCGAAGGTCTGGCATGTTCGCATGGTCTTGTTAGCCCTTGTTGGTAAATGTCATAACTATACCACCTGGCAGCAAAAAGCATCTACTGATAGCCATTCATAAGTAGCCCTAATATTTGACTAAAATGTTGTCAGTAATGAAACAATAAATACCTGACATTTCAAAATTCTAACTTCATAATTTTGCCTAAAAGTTTTATTATGATGACTGCCAGATGGTACAGGATCATGTCACACACCTTTGGGATATATTCGCCACTTATTAGCAGGAGTTCAGACAACCTGTCTCAGAGCATTGTGTAGCTGTCATCTTAAACCTACTTTACAGCTTCACTTTCAGTTAATTAAATGCCTAACCAAAAGTATCAAAACCCAGTTTATGTTCCTTCACCTTGAGCAGAGTCTTTGAAACTAGTAATGCAGACATTTTAGAGTTATGCAAGTCCTTAAATTGATCCCAGCTGAACTGAAAGCACCCTGTTCCTTTGGTTAACAGAATCTCCTTTCTTGATTGAAATACCATGAGTCTTGGAACTGTTGGAAACATACAAGTCTCTCTCTGAAAATGCTTTTTAGCACTGACATCATGCAGAACCACTAGAATGGCTTTGTTTTTTTTTTCCACACTGCCATCCACTTACTTCTTGTTAATGACTGGAGGAAGGGATAAAAGCCCTTAGTGTATGATAAGATACCAGGCAGGGAGACGTTGGTGTTGCTGGGGTTTGTGCACTGATTAGATGCTCTGAGGAAATATTCTAAAAATAAAAGGGAACAGATTGGTCTGTGGTGATATCATTCTTAGCTTGGTCTGGTAAGGTTTACTGCATCATTTTCAAGTAGACATTAGGTGTGGAACATGCTGACACCCTTAAAAATGAGTGTATTTATATTATAGTAATAAATATTAATTATATTTATGTAAATATTTAGATCATTTTAGAAATTTTATTTTATTTTATTTGACTCCTTTTGGCCTGTTTGAGAAATTATGGGATAAAGGGGGGAAAATGGGTAGATGGATTCTAACTCACACCATCCTTATTAAAGGAATGCCCAAAAAACAATTATGTTGTGATTATTTATTCTACCTCAAGTTGTTCTAAACTTGAGAAAAACTGATTGTGTAGGCTGCAAATGGTGCTTGGTATCTTTCTTTGAATTGAGTCTATGAGTTAAGCTTGACTGGATCAGTAAACAAGTCATTGTTTTGGGCCAATTGAGATTCTGAATGATTCAACCTGATCTCATGACGAAAACATACCTGTGGGAACTTTTTCTAAAAAGATGCGAAATACGTAAATGTCCACTGGGTGGCGCTAATAGAGTGTTCGTTCTTTTCCCCGGAACAGATGAATGTACAAATGGTACGTTTTATGTGATGTTGTTTTTGTAGGTGTCACCGCAGTTCTGATTTCAAATGTCCGTTGAGTGGCGCTATAACTGAAATGCTCTGTGACGTTTTAAAATAACGTACCATCTGTACTACACCTAAACCTGCCCAATAGTAGGAACAAAAGCAAATGTGATGTAAAAACACAATTGCAAGCATGTCATTTTAACTTGCTTTTCGATCTCTTGTCTTTCAGCTCTTTCACGAGTCATGTTTTTGACGGATTTCGTACCCAAGTTTCCGCATTTTAAGTCCAATTCCATGTCGGCTGAGCTACCGAGCAAGCTTGTTACATCCGGAAAGCGAAACATATGGAGCTGTAATCATAACTGTGTACGAAAACGATTACAAATGCTTGCTGTTTAACCGCCTCTAGCGTTAATTTCTGTTGGTAACTGCACTTATTGGTACTTATTTCGTGTCTTGCAAAAAAAGTGTTTCTTTTTTGGTGTTTATATGCCTTTTTTAACTCTTGAGGTCTGAAAAAGAGATTCTTCAGCTTGTCTAATCTTGTGCTCCACAGAAGATTGAAAAGTCATGCAGGTTTGGAACTACATGTGAGTGAGTAAATGATGACAAAATTTTATTTTGAACTGAACTACTGTATACCTCAAGTCCTGGCTTTGATTATTAATTGTTATTAGTGAAGAGTATTTAGCACAGTATAGGGAGCCAGTGGTATTCAAACTCACTCTCCTGTTTTGTCTTTGTCACTCTCCCAACATGCTCCGGACCTACATGTATACAAACCTGTATCCTCAGGAAGATGGATGCGTGTGTTCCCAGGGCAGATGGCCATGATGCTTTGCTATGCATATGGCTCACAGATTACCACTCCAGCAGGGTGTCAGAACTGATGAGGCAGCACTGGAGCAGAGTGTTGTGCCATTTGCATTTGAGCTTTACTGCTTAGCTGCATGGATGGCCACGCTGCTTCTCATGCTTAATGTCAGAGGGTGAATCCTGAACACAAACACATGTCGGAGTGCAATCCTCAGGACTGCTTTCAATACAGTTTTTTGTTATAGGAATAAGCATTTTGATGCATTCCACTAATTTGAATGTTTATGCCTTAAATTATGAAGTTTTTAAGTGTTATTACAAATGTTAGTATTTTAATGGAATACAGTGCAGTGTTTATACTAATTTGAAATGTTTGAATGAACTCTTGCTTGAAAATTCCCTTTAAATAGTTGAATTAGCTTTGGAATCATTTTCATTTATCATTTAGATAAAGTGGAATGCCACTGTCATACTGTTATTGATAATCATCTAATCCTGTAATTTTTTCTAAATATTGAGACATTTTATTTATTTATTTTTTATTGTTGTGCTTGTATTTGTATTGTTTTGATTTTTTTGTTTGATTTGTTTTATTGTTTTAGTTGTTTTTGTTTTGTTTTTGTCTATTTTGTTTTGTATTTGTATTGTTTTGTTCGTTTTGATTAATTTTTTTGTTTTGTTTTATTTTTGTTTTTTTTTTTTGTTTTTTTTGTTTTTAGGTTTATTTTATTGGTCCAGTTGTTTTTTTGTTTTTTTTTCTGTATTTTGTTTTATATTTGTATTGTTTTGTTCTGATTAATTATTTTGTTTTATTTTTGTATTTAATTTGTTGTATTTTTTTGTTTGTTTTTAGTTTTGTTTTATTGTTATATTTGTTTTATTTTGTTTCATTCTGTATTTTATTTTGTATTTGTGTTTTATTTGTTTTGATTTAGTTTTTTTGTTTTATTTTTGTATATGATTTGTTGTATTTTGTTTGTTTTATTGTTGAATTGTATTTGTTTTGTTTTTGTCTGTCTGTATTTTGTTTTGTATTTGTATTGTTTTATTTGTTTTGATTCAGTTTGTTTCATTTTTGTATTTGATTTGTTGTATTTTTTGTTTGTTTTTAGGTTTGTTTTATTGTAATTGTATTCATGTTATGATTTTTAAAGTTTTTTTAAAAAATTTTTTAATTGTTGTATTTGTTTTGTTTAGTTTTTTTGTCTGTTTTTGTTTTGTATTGGTTTTGTCTTTTTGTTTTGTTTCGTTGTTTGTCCCTAATTATAGCTTCTTAACAAAATTGTGGAGCTTATCAAGATGCCCATACAAAGAGAAATATATATATATATATATATATATATATATATATATATATATACACATTTTAGATTTATATAGATTTATAATTATCTGTCCATATTTAACATCACAAAAAGGACATACTTTATACTTAACCTTTAGTGCATTTAATATAGACTGATGTCTCTACATGCCCATGTCCTGCCCTTCCTCTGAATATCCTGCCAGAGTGAAATCTGTTTTGCATATAACGATGACCCATGTTATGAAAGATTTATGCCATTTCATTGCAGTAATACAATGTTTTATGAAGGCCATCATTTACCTGCCACGCATACTGCCGTGTTTCTGAGATCTGTCAGACAGCAGCGATGTCAATAATTGTGGCATGTACTTTAATTATGCATATGTAAATCTACTCAGGGTATGTTTTGGCCTGTAAAATCACAGTCTTGGTTGCCCCGTAACATCACCCAGTGCCTCAACCTAATCTTGACAAGGGGAAGGACATTGTCTTTTATCTGGTCCTATCACATTTAATGAATGTACTGCCCCAAGGGACGAACACTGTATCTGATGTAAGAGAGTACAATGTTTTGCTCCCAGGTTCATGAGTGTCGGGAAACATCAAAGTCCTCTATGGCTATAGAGCTTAATTTCTGTCTGCGTAATGAGGAGAGTTAGTGAGTGACAGGCTAATAATGGAATAAGTGTAAATCAAAGATGTATTTTAGTCACAGCCTTACAATACACGGTCACCTGCCATTTTATGAAGAGGTGTATTATCATCAGATGAAAAACCCTCTGTATTTGCAATGCATTATGGGGTGAATGAGGGCAGGGGTTATTTTACCCTATTTGCATCAGATTACTTATTTTGTGGTCACTTAAAAAATTTTAATCTTTATCAAATTAGACAATTTAGTACAAATTAGTTTATATTAAATATAAATAACATAAGAAGTAGCATTTATCTACTGTAATCTTTAGAAGATTCAAATATGCCTTCTTCCATAGTAGAGGTGAATAACAGTATGTGAGCCCAGTAATATGTCCGAAATCATAGTATTAAAAAACTAGGCGAAAACTACCTGGATGACACTCAAGCCATTCTAGGTATATATGACTTTCTTCTTTAAGACGAATACAATCGGAGTTATATTAAAATATTTCCTGGAGGAGCCAGGAAAAGCTTTATAATGGGGGTCAAGATTTTGAAGTCCAAAAAAGTGAACCCATCCATCATAAAAAGTGGCTCCGGGGGGTTAATAAAGGCCTCCTGAAGCGAAGCGATGTGTTTGTGTAAGAAACTTTATAAATCGGAATCTCTAGCTTCCGCTAACTGTCATATGCGCGTACACGAGAGAGTGGCGTTCCAGCAAAGGACGTAGGGCAGAAGTTAGCATAAGCTCTGATGAGAAGTGATGAACACGGAAGCACAGAGAAGAGAGAAAATAAAAAAAACGTTCACAAATTAGAAGTACAAAATAAGGATTTGTAACGAAAAATGTTGGAGGATTTCGATATAAGCCAAGAGGAGACTGGTTTTGCTTTGCTGTAAACAAAACTTGGTTCTTGCGAGACTAGTATATTCCAATCTTATCTGGCTAATTCTGTTGCTAATTTGTATGACCTCACTTGTACGATTTTGTACATTTTCTGTGGGGTAGGTTTAAAGGCGGAGTAAAGGGGGGGGGGGGGGGGTGTCATCCTATGAATTTGCCCCCCTTATAAAATCCATAAAATTTTTCACAAAACGTATGAAGCGAGATCAGGTTTCATATTCTCACCGGAGCTTATGCTACGCCTACATCCTACATCATCCACTGGAACACCCTCTCTCATGAACACAAGTACTGTATGACAGTTAGCGGAAGTTAGAGATTACTAGGCCTGCCTCATAATAGTCGACTAACTGTTAATCAACGAGAAGAGGCTTGGTCGAGCTAAATTTTTTTAGTCACCTAGTTGCAGAAAAAAATATTCCACAGGAAGTGGCGAAGTCACGCAGTCCATGACAGACAAATCGCTAACGGCTGGTCTATGTGGTAATATAGTACATTGGGCAGCACATCCGAATGCTCACCTATCATTCATCGACCTCAAATATGGCTTTTCATCTGAAAGATGTATTTAGTAGCAACTTTACATGGCCGCTCAATACAATGTTAACCTAGAAAAATGTGCGCTATTCAAGTATCTGTGTGGAGTGTGGAAGCTGAACAGTAGCGCTCACTGCATGACAGATGGAGGTGCCAGTGCTGTCACTTGCTCTTAAAATACTCCGTCATTTTTGGTCATACAGATAAAAGTAATACATCTTTCGAATCTGTAAAGACTCTAGGTTTATTTGTATGCACTCAGAATAACAATGAAACGTTGTACTGTTGTAAAATAATGAAAGCAAACAGGATGCGCTTTCTGCCATCTCGGTCTCTGGGAACTTGAGCGTGAAACTCAGTGTATACTTACCTTACAGACATGAAAAATATATCTATAGAGAGCGAAATATTTACCTTTAAATGAACCAATTCAAATGGAAAACAAATATTCTCAGATTATGTAATCCGTATGAAACATGCATACAGGCACATCACTACTGCGGAGATGACAAGTCAGTGTAGCCGACTTCATCTCTTAAGATGAAAACAAAGAAGGCACTAGTTTCTCAATAAATAATTAAAATGTTAATGCAGTCTCCTTGCTGTTTTTCCCTGACACATTCATAATTATTATATCTGGCGGTACGATGTGGCAAGCTTTTTTTGTGTGTGCTTGAGCGCTTATTAGGCTATGTAGGCAATTAAAGGCTCATTATTATGATTTATATGGTTTATTAATAAACATGCGACTAATAGTCGACTAATGCTTAAAATGAACGACTACTAGTCGACCAGAAAAATCTTTAGTCGAGGGCAGCCCTAGAGATTATGGTTTATAAAGTTATAAATATGGATATTTTTCTTACAAAAACACATCGATTCACTTCAGAAGGCATACTTTATTTATCATATTTTTAATATAAAAGTTTTTAATATAACTACAATTGTATTCATCTGAAAGAAGAAAGTCATATACACCAAGGATGGCTTGAGGGTGAGTAAATCAGGGTAATTTTCATTTTTGGGTAAACTATCTGTGGGTAAACTTTTTGGGTAAACTAAGTGCTGTTAGTCTACTTTAGTCTACAAGCTTGAGGCTAAATCTTCATTGAATTTAACTCATAGATTTACAGTAAATATAATGTACATAAATATTTAAGCCTTTCTGCATAAAATCCAGCATACAGTACCAAGGCAAGGCAAAATGACATGACATAGGTGAACTTGAAAAGTTGTAGATTTTAACGTTAGCCTTGCGCTAGTATTCAGCACAGTTCTTTCAAAATGCTGGAGGGTTTGAGTGATGACTACCATGTGTTGCTGTT
This sequence comes from Tor tambroides, assembly GCA_021397915.2. Classification (NCBI taxonomy): domain Eukaryota; kingdom Metazoa; phylum Chordata; class Actinopteri; order Cypriniformes; family Cyprinidae; genus Tor; species Tor tambroides. Next base: position 7,165 of record JAFVLL020037682.1, on the reverse strand, counting down.
TTATGCCTGATTTTGTGGCCTGAAGGCCCATACTTGGACAAAACACACTGGCATATCCTATTACTGCTGCTTAGGACCTTTATTTGAATGACCTAAATGGGTCATTCTTGGTTGTGGGGCAGATAACAGAGAAGACCCCGCTGTCGTCCTCTTGCCCAGAGAGAGAAATCAGACTCATTTGCTGCAGGCTCAGAGGTGGCACTCATTACACCTGAGCTCTCCATGTTTAATTGGCCTCATTAAGTGATTAACTTCACAAATTTACCTTTCCCCTCAAGGGCGCAATGCTGAGCACTATATCACTAGGCTTCCTGGAGTCACTCCATTAAAATAACCCCCTGTCAGCGTCGAACCCCTTCCGGACCTGTTATAGGAGTTCAAGGGATAGAGTTTTAGGGTGCAGAGTGTTTCTTTCCAGCAATTTTAATGAGAAATGATTAGTTTGCATTGAGGGAAACGCTTCCTCTGGTGCCTTGCTGAAACCAAAGGCTGTTATTATTTCCATGGATGCGATCATTGACTCATCATATTCCTCTACGGTCCCTCTGACAGCCTGATAAAATTGAAGGTAAAGTGGCAATTCAAGTAGTTAACTTGTTAGACAACTCTACAGGCCACGTTATTGGTTCTCTTCCTCCTCTAAAGACTGTTCGCATAGCTTTGCACCGAGGCTGCGGGAAGGGAGCAGAGAAGCGGACAAATTGGACCCATCATTTTTCATGCACGCAGTGACATCCCCGTCAGCCAATTTCACTCCAATAGCCTCTCTCAGGGATCATTGATATCTGCATTAGAGACCTTTGTTAAAGGTCTCATCTAAATGCATTGAAAAATGCCTCACTCTCCTGTGTACTTCCAGCTGAAAAGGCGAGAGGGGTCTGGCTGTGTGTACTCACTGAGATTTGCCGACTTTGCTCTGTCTACATTAAGGTTTGTTTGCGGCCAGACAATGAAGTGTCCCTGAACTCTGGAGAAAACAACGGGAGAAAAACAACTACCGCAGAAGCAAATGGCAGGGCTTCTGGAGGGGCATTTGCACAGTGAGTTCTTATTGGAACATATGACAAGTCCTCCATCATGTCTATGGCACTGGTCCATCAATCTCAGTTTCACTTGAATGTTCACTATTTCGTTGTTAGAAAAAAACAGTGAAAGTATCTCCAGCTCTCTGCAATAAAGTCTAGTAAACTAGGCAATTGGATGGGGAGTACAATTTTTGCCTTAAAAGACACGTTTTGAGTTTTGGACCCTTTTTTCTGTCCCACAACAACCCACTACAGGGGACCAGACAGAAAACAGTGGATTTCTTTAAGTAATTCTTACATGTTTGGGAAGTTGAATTACAAGCTTTGATTGAAAGAGGCAAAAAGATCCTTATAACGTAAGAATCTTTCATAGTTTTTAAAGAACAAATGGCTTTTAACTGAGCCTTGACTCTTTATTTAATGTTAAATCAGTTGTTTGCAATTCTCATCACTCGTAAACTTGCAGTAGAATAAAATGCAATAGATGTAGTTGTCACCTGTGCACTGGACTGATCATCGCCCACAATGCAACAAGCTTCAATTTCCACATTAATCAAAGTGTCGAGTATCTCTCAACCTTTTGACTCCATGTCGCCCCATTGTCCACAATAATAGCTGAAGCACCCATAACTTTTTCATCTGCATGAGATTTACTAGATAATGATTAAGGGTAAGAATTTATACATTGGCCGTGGAGGTATTTTATTAATTTTCATGACTATTCCAGGGCTATTATTATTAGGAACCTTGGATATCCAAGTTTTGAAGAACGTGGAAACTTTTTTTTTTTTTTTTTTTTTTAAATATCTTGATTTTTAAAAAAAATCTATTTAAACTGATTTAAATGCTTGTTTTGTATTATTTTATTTCATTAAATCATCTTTAGGCCACTGGCATACAAGCTTGAAATTACCCTAGACACTCTCAAAAACAACATTGCAGTTATCTATAAATAAATAGTACAAGTTTGCTTCTGTTTGTCTGTTGTATGCTATATTTTACATCTGTGTGCAGTTTTAAGAAAAAATGTTTTCTAAATCACCCTGTGAAATGTCTCAACCTTTTCCGGACGACAACTGCCAGACCCTGCTGCCATGTACAAACCCGTAACTTTAATATGACACCGAACTCTGGAATCGCTCTGAATGAAAAATCAGCCCAAGGGGGTCAGTGACGGAAATAGGGTTTCAGACCGGGTCAAGCAAAGCATACAACACTCCATACAGAAGTACGGGCAAGGCTTTCGTCTATTTTCAACCCATTGTTATTCCTCATAAATTCCAAACTAGCCTCTGACAGCATGACTGATGAGCCTGCCATTGTGAATGTCAAGAGAAATGGTCTCTCAACCTATACCTCGCCGTTTCTCATTGTGTATGAGACTTAAGGTTTATGGAGGAATACGGCCATTCTGATGAGCATTACTCGCTGGGTACCAAGGGCACGCTGATCTACTGTCAGACGAGACAAGCGCCAAGGTACAATTCTTCTACCCCGTTTCATTCTTATTCACAACAGATTTAAATGTCTGATAATATCATTCTATTTAATGCACCAGTTTACAGTAAAAATGGAATTGACATTGAGGGCCAGGTTTATTACTTTCCTAATTTTATGTAGAACTATGTGCATACATATTAAAATAACCATTAATATAAATATTGTTGCATAGTTCACTACATGAAAAATGTTCTACTTGATTCGGTGTGCAATGTTCTGTTGACGCACGGCCCATAGAGCTCTACTGCACTGAAGCTGTGTTTCACTGGATAACTGTATTGATTTGAATGAAGCAAGATCAATGTTCATTGGACAACAGGCTCTAAACACGTCATTTTGGATCCCGCTTGGATGTAAGAGTGCTGTAAGAGCATATTAAGTGGTATTTGCATTGAAAAACCGCATCTAATTTTTCATTGGACAGCTGGCTATCAATCAATGCTTGGTCCGCCTTCTTTATATGATGATTGGGTGAGCTTGCAAATGGGTGGGGCTTTGTACCACATGGCTAATAATAGAACTGTTGAGTGTTCAGAGACACACAAACAGGTAATGAAAAACTAATGAAATGAAAGTCTGCAGATCTCAGAGTTGAGATTTCATGTGTATGATGGTCACAGACTGATTTTTTTAGCTGCAGGCTGTGATTTTATCCATTTGGAGGATATCAAATGTGCTTTCATTGGTCATGCATCTCCCAGCAACAAGGCACATGTTTCTTTGTTAGTTTGTTGTGTTTGGAACAACTTCAAAAAGTCTGTTGCTCAGTTTTTCTCTGTAACTATTTATTAAATAAGCAAATGTATGATGCCTAGTGTTTTCAAATCTGTTCAGATTTTAGGTCATGTAGTGTGTTCTAGCCTGAAGTAATTTTACAAAATACTGTAGATCTCAATTTTACTATATGCTTAGCCCTAATAACTACCTGTCTCATGACAAAAATTTACCTGTGGGAGCTTTTTCGCAAGGCGTGAAATACGCACCACTAAGTACATATCACTGCAGTTTCTTACAAAAATGAACACTATAGGCGGTAAGACATTGAGCACTTGTAATTGTTTTCTTACACAGTTATGATTACAGCTCCATATGTTTCACTTTCAGTATGTAATGAGCTTGCTCGGTAGCTCAGCCGGCACAGAATTTGACTGAGGATGTGGAATCCTTGGGTACGAATCCAGTCAAAAACATGACTCATGATGAAAGAGCTGAAAGATGAGAGATCGAAAAACAAGCTAAAACGACATGATTGTGTTTTTACGTCACATTCACTTTTGTTCATACTATCGGGTAGGTTTAGGTGTAGTGCAGATGGTATATTATTTTAAAACGTCACGGAGCATTAGACTTATAGTGCCACTCAACGAACATTTGAAGTCAGAACTGCGGTGACACCTACAAAACCAACGTCACATAAGACATACCATATGTACGTTCATGGGGAAAGAAACCAAATACTCTTTTAGTGCCACTCAGTGGACATTTCACATCGAGTATGTCACGAAACGTACATGGCGGTACATATTTCGCATCCTGCGAAAAAGTTCCCACAAGTATGTTTTCATCATGAGATCAGGTTGCCTAATAAGTGATTTGTTTTCTGCACTTCTCCAGTGTTAAAAAAGCACCAGTTGCACTGATTGTAATATTTTATAATTTCACAAGGGCTCAAGGTTTGCCTAGTTAGCAGCACGGCCTATTTAGACCCTGTTGGTAGGAACAGTAACCACACCATCTGAACCCAAAAAGCATCTTTCTCCAGTTGCGGTGTCAATTATTCAGTTTAACAATCGTTATTACTGCAGAATGTTGCAACTGACCAATCAGAATCAAGCATTTCAGAGACCTATGTAATAAAATATGGTTAAATTGTAACTGCCTTTTGGGTAACTGTATACTGAACTCATTTTTATATATTAAAAGTGCAAGTCTTGCAGTGTTTCACCATAACTGGCACAGTTTCTTGAAAATACATCTCCTCTTGCTATGACTTAGGTACTAGATCAAAAGGAATTTGTTAAGGGGAGCTGAATTCAGCAGGGGCAAATGCAAAACATATTCCCCTGTACCTTACACCACAGAGGCTTCCAACGGGCTCCCAGTGGATAATGAGGGCTGAGGCAGGTTTTAGCAACAGCTATTAGCCCACCAATTGCATATTTATGAAAGCTTTATGAAGCATTTAAGCCTCAATTCCACTAGAGCGTTATGTGAGCAGACTTGACAGCCTTCCTTAGAGATTAGTTTTCAGCTTCGCGGCTAGATTGCAGTTTGCACAGATCGTTTTTATTTGCCGCCTGGACTCAAAGTCTCAGGCATCGACGGCTGGGTCCCGGACATGATGCGTACACGGATATCAGGCTAGTTGTTCTTGTTTGCTATGCGCTGTGGGAGGAAGGAGGAACGCAGCAGCAGGCGCTGTAGTAAATGTCATGGCTGATGAGGTCAGTAGGCCTGGCATCACTCTCACCATTACGCCAGCCCATGCAAAGCATTGTCTCATGCTCCCCGCTGCAGTGCACGCTACATCAGCAATTCAGTTTTTAGAGCGCTTCCTGAGTTTGAGGAATATTAGATTCATTTCCTTAGCAATCTTCTGGGATATGCATGTTTATCCTCTAACACCAGCATAGCAAAAGGGAGTAATTCTGCAGTATATAACGATTCTTATTCCAAGTAAATAATGCTGAAAAGCTAGGCATAATAGATTTTGTTTTGCTTAATTTTTACTATTGTAAAGTTCAGGCTGCATCTTGATGCAGCAATTGTGTTAATATAACACAATTAGATTTTTTTTGGCATCAAACCAACAGGCATAGAAAGTGAGTTGGATTCATACAATTTTATGATAGACTAGCTTTAAGTTTTATCATGACATATTGCTATTAAAAATATAAATGAATCACAAAGTATTGACAATTAAGACAATAAATAAAGGCAAGTTGCATGAAGCTATTTTTAAAAGGACACATTTAGACACACAAGTCATTTCCTCTAAATATACTTTTTTAAATCTGTTTTTACACTATGCTCACCAAGCTGAATTTATTTGCTAAAAATATATATAGTAAAAAAAAAAAAAAAAAAAAAAATTAATATTGTGAAATTTAAAATATTTTAATGTTTTCTATTTTAATTTTTTTTTTAATTGTACAAATGTATTCCTGTTATGGCAAAGCTGAATTTTCAGTAGCCATTACTCCAGTCTTCAGTGTCACATGATCATTCAGAAATCATTTTAATAAGCTGATTTGGTGCTCAAGAAACATTTATTCTTATTATTATGATTGTAAAATCAGTTGTGCTGCTTAATATTTTTTATATTTTTTGTGATTATTTGATGAACAGAAAGATCAAAAGAACAGCATTTATTTGAAATATAACATTTTGTAACATTTAAAAAAGTGACTTTTGATTAATTTAATGCACTGTTGCTTAATGAATGTATTACTTTATTTCATAAAAAATCTTGCTGACCCAAGACTTTTTAATGGTAATGAAAGTAGTTAAAATAATGACGAGTTATTTTGCCATGACTCAAACGTTCAATTAAAAGTAAGTAAATGAACTTCAGTCAACTCAAAAGGCCATTTTATTTAAAGTTCTACAAACAGTGTTAAATCATAAACACCTTGATATATACTTTTTCCCAGAACCCAACAGGTTTCTCAAATCGTATTTGTTCTTCCAGCTTTGAGAGCTCAGGACTGAGTGTGCAAGTATACTGTGACCCATTTTCAATTTTCGATTTTCAATTTTCAATGTAACTCTATATAAGTCTTGGGCATTATTCTTTTATGAGCTGTGCTGTTTGTAAGTCAGCACTTGTTGCACTCAATATCTGTCATATCATAAGTAACAGCCATTCTCAGACAAAGCTGCTATCCATATCTATGAACAGCTATTTGAATTTGTATTACACCTGGACAGGACCTTTTCACTATTATACAATGTTGTTCAAGGGCAAACATTTCACACTTTTGATAGCAGCATCTTTGCTTTATGAAATATCTAAATCTGTGTACAAATTAAGGGAGAGTTTACCACTAATACTGGGCACTCATTTGACTCCTAAACCAATTTCAAGGCCACATTTTTTTGCTAAATGAGATTTTAGAGGTGATTTCCACACATTGATTGTGTGACTTGCCTCAAGCATGCATAAAGATGACCTGGAAATGTTTCTTTCAGATATGTTAATGAGTTTCAGTCCCAAACAGGTTGAAAACACATTCAAAGAGTCACAATCATGCACATTTATATGCTAAAATGGATTAATTGGACGTCTTCAGAGACCAAAGCCAGAGAAGTCATCGGCGAGTCCGCGTGCTCCATATAAACCCAGGAGAAAGTGAATGCGAGAGGAGCGGCCTGTCAATCAATGTGCATTTCACTCACATCGGCCCTTAATTTAATCACTGTTTAATTAGGGGCTTTCCCCGGGGGCCTGCTCTGTGAGGCTCGGTTACAAAGCTTTTTCCTTCCTCTACGGGTGCAAATATAGCCAACGGACAACTCCAGGCCACTGTCTTCACTATCTCAGCACTATTTAGCTACCTCAGGGCCTCATAAATCTGCTGATAATGTCAAGGGCAAACACATATGCATAGAAGTGATGAAAAGTGTCTGCAGGAGGGCAG
>JAFVLL020037680.1:189682-227609 GCA_021397915.2 Tor tambroides | reverse complement strand
ATTAGAATTCCCTAAATCCTCACGTTATTAAACAGTCTGACTTGGAGAAAAAAAATGTTTGTCATAGTCAAGAGAAAAATTAGCATGGAAACAAAGGCAGAGCTTACAGTGCAGGAACGCCATCTGTTTAGGTGTGAAAATTTTCGTGGACATGAGCGCATGACAGGTTGCATCGTAAGGACTTATGGGCCGTAATTTAAGTGAGACGTCTCTCACCTCCTTTATCTTCCCTGTCCCTGTGAAAAATGAGCTGTCCGTCAAAGTTCAATGGCACTGCCTCATTTCTCCTCTTCGGCCTCCTGTTTTAAATGCTACTCCTTCGCATATAAAACTCACTCAGCCACAAATGGACACCTGGCTAATTTATGTCCCCTAGAAAGTGACGACTGTATGCTTCCTTTACATCTTTTCTTGTTGATTTCATATCAAGGGAACGGTTCTCGAGATGTTGGGCCCCTCCAGTGTTGTTTCTCTGTGTTTCCCAGAGTCAGAGTGGAGTGTGTCGTCAGCCTCCGCTCAAAGGTACTTGAATGTCTGATGACTTGAAGGAGTGCCGTGCTTTAGTGGCCTTTTGTGAAGGTGACTGGACTTAAAATGTGCCAGCTGTGAGCCAAAGCCTTTTATTTTCCTTTTCATGTTTTTTTCACATAATGCATCAGAATTGGGTTGATGCTGTGACATGATGTACACTACATGTTTTTTTCCCTCCGTGTGGTCATGGTCAGCCTACGCTGAAATTTAAAAGCATATCTGACACGGAATGTTGTTTAGGAACCCTTCAATTGTTGTGCGTTGTATTTTAATAAGCATTATGACTTAAAGGCCTGAGAAATTTGCAGTAATGCGATTCAGCTGACATTATTGGAACTGAAAATCTTAGTGTCCATCTTGACATTTTAAGTTTAGGTGCTTGCTTGAATCTTGTTATACAAGTATGTGAATTAATTTCAAGTCCCTGAAAGCTTCTACTATAATTGCCCTCTTAACTGTTGCATAAAATGTCATTTGTAATTAGTTGTCTTTGTCATCCTTTTTCTCTTTGTTTTAACAAAAATGGCCCACATCTGGTTGAGTTTTAAGTTCAGCAAACCATGTAATTTTAAAATTTTATATCTAGCATTTATACCTATGATTGTCATTGCTATAATCTCATATCACAGAATCAACGTCTGGCCTCGCACAATTTCATCGGCCAAATTATAAGACACTTCAATGTACATAATCCTTGTTCATACAGCTGGATCTACACAATCTGAGATGATTTTAGGGGGTAGATGTGTGCATCAGATGTCTGTTTTGATTAATATGTGCATCCCATCCTCTCACAATGCCCTTGCCAATGCTGTCATCAGGGCTTGTGATACGCCCAGCATCGTCCAGATCTGCCCAAGGCCCTTGTCAGTGCAGAGCATGTGTGCAGACGACACACTGATAGGTGTTTGCATTGACGCCAGTGTTATTTTAATTACCCAGCTTAACTTGACAAAGCCATTCATTTGAAATTGGCCTGTTGAATGCTGCTGCTACCACTACACACTTGCAAGATCACCAAAGAATCTTGGCAAATTTAAACTCATGCAGTTGTATTATGTTGTTGTTCGTTCGTGGTGTCTATACTTGTTTTTCATTCTGTCTCAAGGTTGACTGGTAAAATTAGTATCTGATTTCTCTTACATTACGTTCTATGATTAGCAATAAGCTATGTGGAGTCATGCTCAAAAACATCACTGATCTCTCCCTGATTGTGCCTTTTGATTCAATTGAATTGAGTTTGGAAAGAAGTGGCAAAATCTTTCAAGTAATGTTGCGTCATCTGCCGACACTAAAGTTTCACAGCATCTGTTAAACACGTGACTGTATTTCTCACGTTAGGCTGTTAACCAGACTTGCATGACCACTTTAGGCTATTTATGAGTAAATACTGATTTGTTTTGGGTTATTTTTGCTCAGATCTGTTTGTTTTGCTCCCTCCTGTCCTGACCTTTCATCCCAGTAATTAACAGATGACTTTTTATAGAGGTAATAAAGAAATTGCAAAATGCCAATTTTGTATGAATGATTTATAAGAAAATGAATAAAGTCATATTTGATGCTAGAACGACATGACTTGTTTATTTTTCCGATTAATGGTCATAAAGAGGTTACAAATAAGGGATTACGAATTATATTGAACCGTACATGCTGAAATTCAGCACTATTGATAATGCGGTTACTGTAGACAGCTGTGCATTTTTTTTTTTTCTTTTTGAAAAGGATGCTTTTATATCTAATACTCAGACCATTTGTTCTTGTTTTTTTTTTTCCAAACACGACCACAAAAGTATGAAGTAGTCAAGACGCACTGGTATAAGGTTTATACTTAATAGATATATTAACACCACACTAATATGCAATGTTTCACACAATTTGTTTCTGCAAGTTATGATTGAGAACTACACAGTTTAACAGTAAATAGGAGCTATCGCTCATGCAAAATATGAGGAATATACTTGCATAAAAGGTTCATTTTAAAGCGTATCTGAGTGAATGAGCAGACTGCTCAGACCTCCTAATGTTCATCAGGTTGAAAATTGAATCCAAGACAGCTGAACCGAAAGGTATTTCAACCGTGTGTTATGAATGTAGCAGAATTTCTTCAGTTCAGTCCTCTTTTCACTTCCTACCTTCTCTCAATTTTGTGCCTCGCTGCTCTTTCCTGCGTCTATCTTACGTGTCCCGTTGAAAACAGAGCTCATGAATGCAGCGAACATGGGCTGTGTATGTACAACACTGACTCTGTGTGCACGTGTGTTTCAGCTCCTGACAGTCAGCATGGAGTTGATCTCCCAGATGAGGTTTCTGAGCTGGTCCATAATCATCTTCAGCTGCTGGTTCTTCTGTTTGAGTTTCTGTGATAAAAATGGAAATAACCATTTTCAGTTATTGAGCTGTTAATATGCAGCACTGCAGAGCAGAACGTCACATTTTTCAGTAGAGTAACATCACAGCTATTTTCAAAATGATGTAGCAGGGTTTCTTTTCCTAACTACTACCTGTGTAGCATGACAAAACTCAGCATTATCTCATCTTACGCCACATTATGTCACAGTGTGCAGAGCTGTAATGTAAGTAGACTCTCAGAATAGTGGAGTCGATAGTATTCACTCTGTAGTGAATGTTTCCTATACCACACAATCTGTAGCGCCACAGCAACAGAAAATATATTTTACCTGAGACATTAATTAAATGTGATAACCACTGGATTATTTTGATTGTGCCCAGTATTTGTTTTTGCATGTACCATGCCAAAAACACAAGATGAAATCATACAGTGGGACCAGTGTATTCCAGTTGATGAACAAATGTCTTTTAATGAATCAGTCAAAACACTCACAATCTCAAACTGGTTTGAATTACAAAAGAATTACATACAGGTAGTCAGCTGTTCAGTAATGATACACTTTCTCAAAACAGTTTTGTAATAAATGGCATTAAATAGTATTAGTGCTATCAAACGATTAATCGCATCCAAAATGAAGGTTTTTGTTTACATAATATATGTGTGTGTAGTGTACTGTGTATATTTAAGGCAAGGCAAGTTTATTTATATAGCACATTTCATACACAATGGTAATTCAAAGTGCTTTACATGAAAGGAAGTAAAATAATCATAAAAAAATAAAGCAATAAAACCAGAAATTTAAAAAACGTTTAAAATGATTTAAAAATTGATTTAAAATGTATTTAGAACAGTTAAAAATAAAAATGATTATACATAAAAATACAGTGCAGTTAGTTTGGACGTAGCACAGTGCTCATTCAACAAATGCACAGCTAAACAGATGAGTTTTGAGTCTGGATTTAAATGTGGCTAATGTTTTAGCACATCTGATCTCTTCTGGAAGCTGGTTCCAACTGCGGGCGGCATAATAGCTAAAAGCAGACTCCCCTTGTTTTGTGTGAACCCTTGGTATTTCTAACTGACTCGATCCTAATGATCTGAGTGGTCTGTTAGGTTTATATTCAGTGAGCATATCTGCAATGTATTTAGGTCCTAGGCCATTGAGTGATTTATAAACAAGTAAGTGCATAAAATCAATCTCAATAAACTGGAAGCCAGTGTAAGGACCTGAGGACTGGTGTGATATGCTCAGATTTTCTGGTTCTAGTCAGAATCCTGGCAGCAGCGTTTTGGATGAGCTGCAGCTGTCTAATGGTCTTCTTTGGAAGGCCGGTGAGGAGACCATTACAGTAATCCACCCTGCTGGTGATAAAGGCATGAACAAGTTTCTCCAAGTCTTGACTGGAAAAAACCCCCATCTAATTCTTGCAATGTTTTTGAGATGATAGTTTGCTGATTTAGCAACTGCTTTGACATGAATACTAAAACTTAAAAGTTCTGTCTCCAGAATCACCCCAAGATTTTTGACTTGATTTTTAGTTGATTGACCCCTAGAGTCAAGGTATGCATTCACATTGAGAACTTCATCTTTGTTTCCAAATGCAATAACTTCAGTTTTCTCCTTGTTTAACAGAAGAAAGTTCTGGCACATCCAACTGTTAATGTCATCAATGCACTGGCAGAGGGAGTCAATGGGGCTATAGTCATTTGGAGATAAGGTTAATTAAATCTGGGTATCGTCAGCATAGCTGTGAAAGGCAATTTGGTTCTTTCGCATTATTTGACTTAGTGGGAGCATATACAGTCTAAACAAGAGCGGTGCAAGAATTGAGCCTTGTGGGACTCCGCAAGTCATGGACGTCCAGTTAGACTTATGCTCTCCTATACTCACATAATGACCTCTTATTATGTGTATATATAAATACACAGACATGAACGTATATATTTAAGACAAATGTTATGTTTATATATTAAATATATTTATATATAACAAATTATATGAATATAAATATAGACATGTAAATGCATGTAAATATTTTCTAAATTTATACTGTATATGTGTGTATTTATATATACATAATAAATATACACCGTACACACTCATATATTATGTAACAAAAACTTTTATTTTGGATGTGATTAATCGCGATTAATCATTTGACAGCACTAATAGTTATACATGATACTTAGGATCGTGGGAGTGTCTTACTTTATTTAAAGATGAATATAATCTAAAAAAAGATGAAAATAACCTTTAGATATTAATTTAGAAACCCATCTATGGAGCGCCGTTTCCACCACTGAATTTAAAAAAGTCAGTTGTGACCTTTTTATCTCACAATTCTCACTTTTTTCTTGCAGTTCTGAGTTTTTATGCCTCATAATTCAGACTTTTCTCTCACAATTTTGAGAAGAAAAGTCTTAATTACGAGATATGAACTCACAATAGCAAGAAAAAAATGATTAAGAGATAAAAAGTCACAATTGCCTTTTTTTATTTCTTGTTCCATGGCAGAAACAAAAAAAAACTGAATTCTAATGAAAAAAGTCATGAATTGCAGGATGTATACTAATCTCTATACTATGTATACTGTATGTAAGTGAGAGAAAACAAGACACTAGGGCTTCCATACTCATCAAACGATTGTGTGGGTTAGTTCAGTGAAGAATTTATCACACTGATCCAAACAGGTATCTCAAGTTCTTTTAAATGAAAGAACCGGCTCAGAAGTCATTTGCTCATGAATGAGACTATGGTTGCACTGTGCTTGTCTAGCAGTGAGCAGGGATAACTGTTCCTGCCATTAGTATGCATTACACTGTGCTTTTTATCTTACCATCATTCATTGCAACACACAATCATAACTCAGATATAAAACATGATTTCTTTTACCATGTTGCTGGAGGAGATCATCACTGAAAAGCGATACAGGAAGCACTGTTGCATACTGTAAATAGTTAACATCACCATAATTAGCCTCAATATGTTGTTTTTGTTTAACTGCTTCATGAAAAGGACTATATACTTACATACTCAGAGACAGGTTTTTGAGATCCACTTGTTTAACACACGTGACAGCAATTCAACACAAAAAGCAAGCCGATAAAGTCAAGATGTTTAGCTTTTTTTCGACCACACTGAAAAGGGGATAAATGTGATACGAGCCACTTTGTTGTATGATTGCTGGTGTTGTACAGGACACAGCAGGCTAGAAACAGCGAGAGGTTCTCTGGCCAAAAACACCTTGTTAAAGAAAATGGCTAGAGGAAAATGTCATTCAAACTGACACTCTTTATAACAGTTTTGTGCAGGAGAGGATCTCTGAAGCTTCATGGTGTTGGGCCACAGCAGAAGAATAATGCGCTTATACCACCCCACCTCATGTCAATGGTACAAGCTGCTGGTGGTGTAATAGTATGGGAACTGTTTGCTTGGCGCACTACAGGCCTCTTAAATACAAACAGTGCTCTATTTAGATGCTGTAGTGTATGAGCATTGTTACTGACCATCTGTATCCCTATATAACCACAGTCTACCCATTTGAAATGAATAGCCTACTTCCACTGGGACAATGCACCATGTCACAAAGCATTCATCATCTCCACCTTGTTCTATTGTGGGAATAGCTTGTGACTTCAGCTTGTTCCAATGGCAACACGGTCCCCTGATCTCAATCCAATAGAGTACCTTTGGGGTGAGCTGAAATGAGAAGTTCATGCAGCCTGTAAATAGGCAGAGGCTGTGTGATTGTACTGAGTTAACCTGGATAGAACCGCTGAGGAATTCTTCCAGCATGGTTTGCTGAATCCTTGCCACAAACAATTCAGACAGCTCTGGAGGCAAAGCAGTGTGCTGATCTGTACTACACAAATGTACCTAACAATGGACACTGAGATATAGCTAGTGATACAAGTATTTAATATATTCAGTTTATTAGATGAGCTGACATGACATTTCAAGCAGTGACATGCTATACTTACATAAATGCATTTATTTTAAACAGTATTTTGCTTTTATTTTTAAAATTAGTATCTCATATCATTTAAAGGATATTTGCAGTTTTAAATATAATTTTCTATCTTGCAGGAACATTTAGGTGAACTGTAAAATGGTAAAAGGTGATTAAAAATAGTATTTAAAAAATGAAAGAAATGGCGAGCAATCATAGCACAAAGTATACACTTTAACTGTATAAATTTAAAATAAATACATACAAATATCAAATATAAATGAATATCAAGATATATATATATATATATATATATATATACACACTGCTACACATTTATATACAAAATATACACTCATTTAAAAGCCTGGAGTTGATAATATTTTTGTTTTTAAAAGTCTTCTATGCTCACTAAAGTTGCATTTATTTGATCAAAAATACAGTAAAAACAGTAATTTTGTGAAATTTAACATTAAAAAAAAATCTCTCTCTTTTAATATATTATAAAATCTATGTAAAATGAATTTTTCACCAGCCATTATTCCAGTCTTCAGTGTTACATGACCCTGCAGAAAAAAAATTAACATGCTGATTTGGATTTTTTTTAAAAAACATTTCTTATTATAATCAATGTAAAAAGTTGTGCTGCTTAATATTTTTTATTAAAACAGCGATACATTTTTTTTTTAAAATTCTTTGATCAATAGATCCGCATCAGGTGTCATGCCCATAGACTGTTGGCTGAACATCCGATGATTCCAGGAGATGCGTGTCATGTTTTTTAACAGTCCGCTTGGAAACAAAGCCGTTGTGATGCCAATCTCTCTCACATGGAAGAAAAAAAAAATCATAATTTTTACAACTGTGGCAATGAGCTATTTTGTAACAATGTAAAAGTCTCTAGGTAACTTTTGATAAATTTAATGCATCCTTGCTATTTTTTTTTTAAACTTACCCCAAACTTTAAAAATGGCAGCCTATAGGCTTAATATCTATAAACTTTTTGCACAAAAGTTCACACACAAAAAAACTGATGACATAATACATTTCAGGCAAATTGTTCACAGCAGGCAACGGTGCTTTAAAGAGGATGAACTTAGAGATGCAACTCCTCTAAGACAGTCTACCTACTAGGAAAAATCAGAGCTCCAGCAACAGGCCTGGCGGGATCAGCAGTAAGAGATGACCCTGGTGAGCTGAACTCCTGTCTAGCACCATTAAGACACAATAAAGTCTCAGTATAAGTGAACAGGTCCCAGCTGGTACAGGGCAGAACACTACATTGATCGCTTCTTCCTTTCCTAGCAGGGTCAACCTGGATCATGATTGCTCCAGGAACACTGACAGGAAGAGAGTCTGAGGCACTTGTTGTCAAGCACTGAAACAGGAGTCCTGAGGCAAGCTCAGAGGACACGAGTCTCTCATAGAGCAGGGAGGTAAAGTCTCACTTGATCATGATTCTCAGTACAGATGTTAACTATGATAAAGGGCTCTCATCATCCCACTGGCTTTCAGCATTTAAGCAGGAGCTTTCAGATGTTAGCATGAAGGCAACTGGTTGGTGGCAGCTCAGGTCTCATGACAAAGTTGCTTCTTCTTATCGAGCACTGAAAGCCACTGTGAGCTGCTTAATAAATGTGAGGTCAATGTGACCTGAAGTCTAATAACCTACACACTTGCTCTGTAGTATGTACTTGTGCAGTGATATTCTGACTAAAGGGACAGTTCACCCAAAAATATATTTATTTACTCACTGTCAAGTCATTCATTTTTGCCTACAGAATGACAGTCAATGGGAGCCAAAACAACAGTTGACTTTCATTGACATTTTTCATAACATTTCTTTTTAAAAAAGAAAGTCATACAGGTTTGGAATGGCATGAGGGTGAATAAATGATAATAGAATTTTCATTTTTTAAATTTACCATTCCTTTTAGTATTGCTAATTATCATTAACAATAATAAGTTATATTTAAGGACTACTTGAATTTTGCTGCCTAATCATAAATTCGTTAAGTGGCTTTTGCAGAAGACAATCAGAAGAGAAAAACTGCATTTACCTTTTCATGTAATTCAGTCCTAGGCTCAAACATGGCATCTCATTTCGCCTCTCCCTTCATCTGAATCTCTTACCTCATCGGCTCACGATGAGATCAAAGCAGCCGCCCTCGATAATGTGCGCAGAGGGAAGAGTTTTTGATCAAATGCGGACTTATTAAAATTCAGGTTTGTTCAAATGTGCTATGTTTTACACTGTGAGTGACAGCTGGATGACATGCTAGAACCAGTGCACCATTTTGCAAAGAAAAATTAGTGTTTTTTTCACTGGCACCCAAAACTGTGAGAAGCACAAATTAGTCTCTGAGGTCTGAATGGATTAAAAAAAAGATCTAAAACGAGAGCTATTGAGAAGTGTGGCTTAAATACCAGTTAGAACATGTTTACTGCAGAGACTGATCAAAGTGAAACAATATTAAACTAAGAAAATTTAAATAGAATAAAATGAAATGCAGAAATTATCTGTAGAACAAGCCTTCATTATAAAAAGTGTGACCTTGGATTCCACATGGCTAATCCGCCTTGTCTGTCTCGACTTTCAGCATTTCTGCTCGCTGAGATTGAGTAGGAATTACTAGTGTAAGTGTCTGGGAGTGAAGCAAGGGGATTACACTGATTGAAGAGCGGGAAAGGATGTACCACCTCATTTTAATCCAGGTGACATCACAACATCTTTAATGCAACTATTGTGTTCTGCTTATTTAAAGACTGCTTATTCTTTCTCAAAACATTGACTAGATTGAATCCAGCAGCATCATTCCCATTCATATCTCAAAAGCACATGCCCCCTAAGATTTCTGAGCCGAGTGGATTTTGAATACAACTTCCAAAGCAAAATCGTTTTAATATTTGATAATTAAGTTGCAAGATTAGTATGTTTTAAAAAAAGATGTAGAAATCGCAATTTAAAATTTTGTCAGTCTAATCAGGACAAACCTCTTTTACTGTGAACTGAAAATTCTACCATCATTTGCTCACCCTCCAAGTCTTTTATCAAGTTTTTTAATATTATATACACTGTGTGTGTATATATATATATATATATATATATACACATATATTTATTTATATACACACTGAACAAAATTATAAACGCAACACTTTTGTTTTTGCCCCCATTTTTCATGAGCTGAACTCAGAGATCTAAGACTTTTTCTATGTACACAAAAGGCCTATTTCTCTCACATACTGTTCACAAATTTGTCTAAATCTGTGTTAGTGAGCACTTCTCCTTTGCCGAGATAATCCATCCACCTCACAGGTGTGGCATATCAAGATGCTGATTAGACAGCATGATTACTGCACAGGTGTGCCTTAGGCTGGCCACAATAAAAGGCCACTCTAAAATGTGCAGTTTTACTGTATTCGGGGGAGGGTCCGAAAACCAGTCAGTATCTGATGTGACCACCATTTGCCTCACGCAGTGCAACGCATCTCCTTCGCATAGAGTTGATCAGGTTGTTGATTGTGGCCTGTGGAGTGTTGGTCCACTCCTCTTCAATGGTTGTGCGAAGTTGCTGGATATTGTCAGGAACTGGAACACGCTGTCGTATACGCCGATCCAGAGCATCCCAAACATGCTCAATGGGTGACCTGTCCGGTGAGTATGCAAGAACTGTGATGTTTTCAGCTTCCAGGAATTGTGTACAGATCCTTGCAACATGGGGCCGTGCATCATGCTGCAACATGAGGTGATGGTCATGGATGAATGGCACAACAATGGGCCTCAGGATCTCGTCACGGTATCTCTGTGCATTCAAAATGCCCTCAATAAAATGCACCCGTGTTCGTTGTCCATAACATATGCCTGCCCATACCATAACCCCACCGCCACCATGGGCCACTCGATCCACAACGTTGACATCAGCAAACCGCTCACCCACACGACGCCATACACGTTGTCTGCCATCTGCCCAGTACAGTGAAAACTGGGATTCATCCGTGAAGACAACACCTCTCCAAAGTGCCAGATGCTGTCGAATGTGAGCATTTGGCCACTCAAGTCAGTTACGACGACGAACTGCAGTCAGGTCGAGACCCCGATGAGGACGACGAGCATGCAGATAAGCTTCCCTGAGACGGTTTCTGACAGTTTGTGCAGAAATTCTTTGGTTATGCAAACCGATTGTTGCAGCAGCTGTCCGGGGAGGTGTAGTTATTGGAGGTGAAGATGCTGGATGTGGAGGTCCTGTGCTGGTGTGGTTACACGTGGCCTGCGGTTGTGAGGCTGGTTGGATGTACTGCCAAATTCTCTGAAACGCCTGTGGAGATGGCTTATGGTAGAGAAATGAACATTCAATTCATGGGCAACAGCTCTGGCCAATTTCATGCTCCCTCAAAACTTGCGACATCTGTGGCATTGTGCTGTGTGATAAAACTGCACATTTTAGAGTGGCCTCATTGTGGCCAGCTCAAGGCACACCTGTGCAATAATCATGCTGTCAATCAGCATCTTGATATGCCACACCTGTGAGGTGGATGGATTATCTGGCAAAGGAGCATTATTGCGATTTGTGAACAATATTATCTGAGGTTCAAGTAATAAATGAGGCAAAACAAAAGCGTGTTTATAATTTTGTTCAGTGTATATACACATACACACAAAAAAAATTTTTTTTGGGGGGGGGGGCATGTCATGTTATTAAACTAAGTTGGAAATTAATGTCAAGGGTCTGTTTAAATTACGTTAAATTAAATTCAATTAAATTTAAATTCAGTTAAATTTAAATTCAATTAAATTGTTGAATGAATGAATGAATGAATGAAGGTACATTTCCCTGAACAGATGTGAATGGCATTAGTCTTTTCTTTGAATTAGCATTATCTCTCCCATGTCGACTATCTTGTAGAGTAAATGATGTGGACAGTGTGTTCTCTTGGCATTAATGCCGCTGCTGAACATCCAAAAATTGAACTAGCTTCATCAGCTGTTTATTTTGATCAAAGCTGAAGCCAGATGGCCCCTCTGTGTGTTACATGAGAAGACTGCTGATGGCAAGAATGCAGTAAATGATGAGTGACAGAAATCTACAGAAAAAAACACTGCACAACTGCCCTTCAACAAAATTCCTTTAGACATGTTGACAATTCAAGCAGAATAGATACCAAAGTCTTTGAAAGACAGCTAAAAGTACAACTAGATGTTTACATTTTCTGAAAAAAGGGGTGCTTGCCTGTGCAAGTCACCTACAGAACATGATGCTTGCTTATACAAAGGTCTTCAACACTTTCCAAAGGCTCCAAGGACCCCTTGGTGTACAGAAAGAGATGGAGCAAAGACCCCCTTCTACATATTGTATAAAAATGAGTGCTGCATTTCAAGCCTCACCTATAACAGAATGATACTATACATGGCACAACCAATAAAAATCTTTAACATTCAAGGTCTGTTGAGGTTAACTTGACTGAGATTCCAAAGACTCCAAAGTTGTACATAAAAAAGTTGTTTGTAAAGTATTCTGTAAATTGTAAATTAATCTAATTTTTAAATTTATAAATTAAATTTATATTTATGAAATATAAATTAAATTAAATTAAATTTATAAGAACAACACAGCCCACAGATATTCGTTATAATGTCAAGATTCAAGATTTTTATTTGTCACATATGCAATTATATAGAGAGTATATAACCAGTAGTGAAATGTGAGTCAGGTCCGCTCCATGGACAGTGCAAATATTATAGAAAATAATATAAGAACATACAAAAAATAAAAAGGTAAGAAATAATATATGAAGAACAAAAATAAAAATATAAAATATAAAAGAATGTGCATGACAGTATACTGTAGACTTAAATATTAAGATAAGCAGGAATGTGCAAGAGAGGAATGTGCAAACAGGTTGTGCATGATTGTACATGATTATACAGTTTGAATCCCTCTTTTATTGGACATCTATAGGATTTTCACCAATTTTATCATCTGTATAATATGTCTAATCACTTAGAAAATAATTGAAACATGCTTCTTAACAAGTTGCATAATTTTACAAACTCAAGTCTGTAGCACAAATGGGGTTGGTTCGTAAGCACATGCAACAGTAATAATGGTACTTGCGCCACAAATGAAAACCTGTAAACCTCTTTTCCAAATGCTCTCTGGAGCATAAGCAGCAGTAAAGAGAGACTGTGTGTGAAATGTCAAAGTACTGAAGGTTGTCTCCATTGATCACTGCTCTGCTCCCCAGCATTTTTCAATCTTGCAACACCAGACTGCTGTCAGCCTGCAGTATTGATTTTGCTGTTTATTGTTACTTCGTTTACAGTGCTTGTATCAACCCTTCATGACCATTCCCTGCCCACTCCATCTGCGACTATAAACACAGATATGTATGTAGGCTGTCTGCTGAATTAACATAAACCGATCTAGTTGCAAATGATTTGCAAATGATCTCCTTTCCTCTCTCAAACGTCTCATTATTTTCGTTCCACTAGAGCAATTCATGAACAAGAACCTAAACTCAATTAAACACACAATGTTCAGGTTGAAAAGTTCATCAGATCTTCAAAGCAACGTTTCGGTTTTGAGCTAAACAGTGCACCATGTGTGAGCGCTGCGACTGGGACGAGTGGGAGTGAAAGGATTGATGGAGAAACAAAACAGAGAGGAACTAAAGCCCCAACCCAATGTGATGAGACCAAGATGCCGGAGGAGGGAGGAGATCTCCATAGATCAGAGGTGAAGGACAAGAGGGATGAAAGAAAGATGGCACCCACTTGGGGAATGATTGATACAATGGAATGTATTAGAGAAACCACAGCATGTCAAATGGTAATGCGAGCTGAAGTGTTTTCTTGTTATCAGTTTGTAATCCTTAAATAAGCTATACTGAATTTCAGAATTAAATAAGGCATGTCCCTTCATATTTAGACTACTATATTTTTTTGAATATTGATACTTTCATGAATAATTAAGCATATCGCCTTTCCCTAATTACTTATACTACGTATACATACACATACATATACATGTATATACATATATCATTATACATATATAATAATCCTTTCTGGACTAATATATATATATATATATATATATATATTAGTCCAGAGAGGATTATTTTTATTATTGTAATGAGAATGAGATTATTTCGCATTTGGGGGATTGCCTTTGGAATCTGACTAGTGGCTATGTACTGCAAAATTGAGCACAAGCCAAAAATATGCTTTCCATTTTCTTTATAAAATACATAATGAAAGAAGACATAGTTAAAACAAGAGAAAGCTTTCTTTAAAGAAAGGATTGTGTGATTCCCAATCAGGCATGTCCCTGCATCCCTTTCTTACAGCGAGCTCTTTCATCTCTTCTCAGACTGTCAGGGGCTTACCGCATCTAGCTCCAATGTGCGCTTCCCAGGCAGCATAAAGGAGAGATGAGCAATAGAAATCTTTCAGGGAAAGTGTAGCAGTAATTCCATTTTAAAGCCTAAAGTGAGAAAGATGTAATTTTAGCCTCTCTGCTCTTGTGGGAGAAAAGGGAAAACTCTGGATTTGGCTGAGGAGACAAAAAGGGTTCGTTTTGAAACTGAATCACATTCCCTCATGGGTAGTAGGCCAAGAAAAGTACAAATACAAGACAAATCAGAGCAGTGTCAGTTCATATCTGAGCACTCATTTATGGAGAGTGAATGTATATAATCTGATCACTGATAATGCGGAGATATTTTAGTAACTGAAAAGGATCTCTAAATTTCTAAATATCTTAAATATGGGCCTGTTTCTCACACAAAGTTATTAAATGAGGGTGAGTTAAGGATGTCAAAATATTCTTTTTTGAGTGAACTGTCTCTTTAAGAAGATCCATAATACTCTTTTCCTTTTTTGTTGTTTGGGTTTAAACCAGCATTAGACTGTGAGACCTTCCAGACCTCGAGTGGCTTTAATTTGTTGTTTAAATGTTAACAACCATCGCATGAAAAAAAAACTAATTATTTGTACACTAGTACAAAGTAATAATAGGAAAACAAACAGCAATTGCTCAACCTGAAGCGCAATGAAGCGCTGCGAAATGTTTTCTATTTTCAACGTGTCCCTTTTTTCCATGCCCTAAGCATGCTGGGCCTTCCTCCCTGACCCTGTGTGCACCAATTAAAAGGCCTCTAGCCGGTAAACCTGTTCTAATGGATGACATATGAACTGACTAATCATGTGGAGAATTGAGTGCCTCCTGCGAGCAAGTGTGTGTGTGTGTGTACGGGGAGGACTGTCTCCTCTGAACCGCCTCATTATGGTTCCGGCATGTTTGTTTATCAGAGCACAGCTCCACCACGGCCCCTCAGCCCCAGCACTGCTCCGGAGATAACGGAAAACGCCCGAGCCGCCACCTCCACCGCAGCTTCTGCCGTTGTTGATTACGCTCACGGTATCTGCCTTCTGAGAGGCCTATTTGAAATTACAAACATTCTCCTCTCACATTTCTCACTTTCTCATTTGAATAAAGAGGACAGACAGGGTAATTAACAGAGTATTAAAAAAAAACATTGAGAAGGGGGGCGAGTGAGGAAGAAAGAGTGCAAAAGAGGGGGAGGAAAAAAAAGAGGAGAGTGGTGGAGAATAAATGAGAGCAGCCGTCTCTCCAAGGCCTTCTTAATGGGCTGTGACAGGAATTTATTAACAGATAGAGCAGTGTTCAATCAAAGCGCTTGCCCAGATGAGTTGACAGTGCCTCGACTACAGCGAACCTTTGGATAGCCTCACACATCTGTGGGGCCCTAAGGGGCCCCAGAGACTCTCACACCAAAGCAGTTAGAGAGTCAAGAAGAGGGGAGGGATGACAGGCTTGCAGTAAATTATCCTCTTGAGTCAGATGATGCATATTTCGGACCTGAGTTTGTTTACACTAATGGCTTTTCTTGTGCTTGTTTCTGAAATTTCTGTGTGATTAAAATACGATTACACCTCTGAGATTTTGGCAATAGAAAAACAAAGCCAAAATCGTTCTGTTACGCCACTAATTAAAGGTACAATAAAACTCTGCAGAACACATACAAGATGTGTGAAGACAGATCGGTCATGGTGATGAAGGCCACTCTAGATTGCAGGAGCATTATTCAGCCTGGGCCCAGACAAACAGCAATTACCCCAATCGACAGATAACGAGAGCAGTGTGATCATTCAGTGATGGGACGTCCCATAAAGCAGCGGGGCATTACCATACTTGTGCTATACATCTCTCCACCACTTCACCAACTTGTTGGAGCTCCAACAGTGATGAAGGATTCAGTAAATCAAGCCTGAGCTCCATTGGCACGGCAAACAGCGGCACTCAATCAACAGGACAATGGCATGACTCTATTAAAATGCATAACCTAGCCTGCAATGGGATGAGTCAGACAGACGGTCTCCATTATGTTTCAACAAACTGACCTGAGTGCTAATTTTCAGTCATCCATGGCCTCATTACTTTCATGCGTGCGTCCATTTGCTCGTTCAAGCTGATGTCTATCTGCCGGTTCATCCATCAGTCCATTCATTACTATACCATTCTCTGCATTCATCTGTCCTTCCATCATCCTTCATATAGACGGATAGACAGATAGATAGATAGACAGATAGAGATAGACAGACAGATAGATAGATAGATAGATAGATAGATATCTAAAAAAAACAATTCTTATAAAAACATGAAATATTTTATTTGTTCACTTGCATGTCATGTGATTATTAGCCAACATCAGAGATCCTTGAACATGCAAATGCTGCACAGGCAGATGACGGAGAGCTGTAACACATCTGCTCTCCACATTCTGACGCAACCTTGACCTCCCCTGAGTTTGACATCCTTCATTCCCCCAACATGGTCGCCTCATTCAGCATGTTATTTGCAGCTGGCTATTTGGCCGGCGAAAAGCTCCAGGGCCCTTGTCGCATGAGCATTTCCACACCGACTGCCTTTCATGAGCATGCTGCAGTTTTTAATAAGGCAGACTCAATGGCAGAGAGGGGCACAGAAAAAAATCTGATCATTTTGCTTTTACTGCAAGAAAGTCATGAAATCCTCAGCAGAGAGCCATCAGGTCGGTTTTCAAATACTATGGCTTCATTATGCGTGCGAATATGGCAGATATCTCATTGCTTGCCAAGTTAAAGGACACTGAATAAGATCTCTGCAGGCAGTGAAGTGGCCTGTTTTGGGTTTATATTTATTGTACAGTGCACCACAGTTTGGGGTCGGTAATATTTTGGAAAATATTTTTCAAAGATATCTAGCAGGCTGGATTTATTTAATCAAAATTCCTGTAAAAACAGTGACATTGTAAAATTTTATTAGAAATTTAAAATAACTGTTTCCTATTTGAACATATTTTTAAACATAATTTATTCCTTTGATGGCAAAGCTGAATTTTCAAGACTCAACCATTAGTCCAGTCTTTAAAGTTGCACGGTCCTTCAGAAATCATTCTTATATGCTGATTTAGTGTTTAAGCGTTCAAGTGCTCCTTTAGTGTTCATTTTTTCATTATTATTATCATTGTTGGAAACAGTGGCTTAATATTTTTGTGGAAAACATTATGTTTTTTTTTTCAGGTTTCTTTGATGAATAGAAAGTTCTACAACATTTTAACAACATTTATTTGAAATAATGTTTGGTAATAATCTAAAAGTGTTTACTGTCAATAGACTTGTGATCAACTTGATGCATCCTTGCTGAATACAAGTATTAATGTATATATGTAGTTATATGAGTAGTTGCAGTGTGTATACACTGCCAACAATTTTGTATTTTGTATAAAATGTAATATTTTACCATTTGATTTAGGAGTGTTCCTTTGTCAATGGGTTCGATTCACAAAGAAAGCATGAACTCATAAATGTATACCTTAAACACAACGTAAGTTGCTTTGGATAAAAGCATCTGTCAAATGAAAAAGGTCCAAAAAAATAAGGTTCTAACCTTATTAACTTCCAGTACTTCTCTTCTCTCTTCGCTGGCTGCACGCATTTGATTGGCCATTCTGTCATCCAGTTTAGAACTGTCATCCTCTACATAGGGGATAAGTTGCTGAAAAACAAAGACAGAATAAAATGACCACATAGTGACTTTTTGATTACTTCAATTACTGTTATGCACTCATTTTTGTTTGGCACTGATGGCACCACAGGAACATACTCAGTTCCAAGCCCTTCACTACCAAATGTCCAGAGGTGTGACGTCAAAAACAGTAGCCAGGAAAAATACAGAGCCCATTTCACACTTTAAAAAAAGAATCAGGCTCTGGTAATTTAAAGCATTTAAAGCAACTGCATTTAAAGCAACTGTATGTAAGAGTATTTACCTTGAAACATCAGTTTCATAATCATTCTGATGGTACACTGACTTCTAATAAGTCGAACGGCTTCTGTTTCTTTCCCACATTCCTCCCCAACAAGCTGTTGTGGGAGTATGTAAGTTTGGTGAGTGCGTACAAAATTCAGCAAAAAGCGCAGATTGCTTTATGGCAGTAACAAATGCACACGTACAGCTATGCACTGGAATTACCACAGTGATATACATTCATCGGCCACGTTATTAGGTACACCTGTTCAACTGCTCATTCTCAGCCAATCACTTGGCAGCAACTCAATGTATTTAGGCACACAGATATGGTCAAGACAAGCTGAAGTCCAAAAACCGAGCATCAGAACCAAGCATGTTGGTGCCAGATAGGCTCATCTTGAGTATTTCAGAAAATGCTGATCTCCTGGGATTTTTTACATACAACTCTACATCTCTAGGGTTTACAGAGAATGGTCCAAAAAAAGAGAAAATATCTAGTAAGCAGCAGTTCTGTGGGCGAAAATTCCAGAGGTCAGAAGAGAATGGCCAGACTGGTTTGAGCTGATAGAAAGGCAACAGTAACTCAACAAACCACTCATTACAACTGAGGTATGCAGAGGAGCATCTCTGAACATACAACACATTGAACCTTGAAGCAGACAGGCTACAGCAGCAGAAGACCACACTGGGTGCCACTCCTGTCAGCTAAGAACAGAAAACTGAGGCTACAATTCAAGGCTATAAAAAAGGTTGCCTGGTCTGATAAGTCTTGAATTCTACTGCAGGTTGAACCAAAATCTCTGAGGAATGTTTCCAGCACCTTGTTGATTTATGCCACTTAGAATTAAGACAGTTCTAAAGTGAAAAGGGGGGTCCAATCCGGTACTAGCAAGGTATACCTAATAAAGTGGCTGACGAGTGTATTTACGACAGTGAATTGCACTCATTTACCCTATAGGGGACTTCCACATCTAAAAACTACACAAAACCACATACAGTTGTTTTAACCTGAAAAACAATTAAAGAAATAAAAATACAACTCCTGATCTCCTTTAACAAAATCGTTTAGCATTCATTCATTCATT
This sequence comes from Tor tambroides, assembly GCA_021397915.2. Lineage (NCBI taxonomy): Eukaryota > Metazoa > Chordata > Actinopteri > Cypriniformes > Cyprinidae > Tor > Tor tambroides. The sequence continues at coordinate 208,375 of JAFVLL020037680.1, read as the reverse complement.
TACTTATTTTTCACCTTTTCTATCCAAAGGGTCTTACAATCCTATTATTACAGGGACAGTCCCTCTGGAAAACCTAAGGTTAAGTACCCCCTTTATGAGTTTTAAACCTGCAACCTTCAGAATACAAATCTAGATATTCAATCACTGAGATACCACAAATCACAGGTCATTGCTGCAAGGGTTCAACAATGATACTATTTATTTTTAATGCTCAACAGTAGATGAATGAGGCACCTTTCGAATCTCACCTGTATAAATCAGGGTCACTACACACAAGACTCAAGTATTTATTTGATTATTTACTTGCCACGAGCAATCTGATGCCTTCCTGAAGAAACATCTTGGATTAAAAATGAATGAAAAAGATATGGTGGTATTTGTGAACAGAAACATGAATTTTGATAGTTGGGTTATCTCTAGGTAGCTTAAAAGATGAGCGCCCTGAACTAAGGTTAAGCTGGGCCATTATCCAAAGCTGCATTTGAAAGCCTGAAAAATAATCACAAAAAGTATCCGAGGACAAAAACTACCACAGTTTGAATACAATTTTATGTAAACGCTCACTGTGATGACCTATTGTCTAAACAACACAAGAGCTTAAGAGATGAGACTGAGAAGTTAAACAACCTGGTGAAGCCCCAGTAATGGATTGTTGCATAATTCAAAAGGCTTTCATCGCAAGCCTTAACAGAGAAATCAACACCACCAGATCTTAGGTTTTAAATTTTGTAACATCACAGCCATCTCTGCAATTTTGCCTAAATAAATCACTCCACAGGCACTGCCCTTCGGCTTTAAAATGAAGTGGTTTGAATAATTCAGCTTTACAAATTGTCTGAGCCCTCTCAACAGCCTTGGACGAGGTTACAGTAAAAGCAGACCGTCAGATCCGCCCTCAAATAAATCTCATTCACCTTTGGTACTACTTTGTTTCCCTCAGTTTACTGCAGGACAATGGTTCAAATAGTTCTCCTCACATATGCTTTCTGAGATCCATAAAGTGTCTCATTCTTTTCTTGAGGTTCCATAATTCTGTGACCTTGCCAAACAGACAGCAGTCTCGCTGCTCTGCTGGCACTAGATCATCATCTCCTCGCTTTAACATCACAGTGACACCTGCTGGTGTTCTGGATAAGCAATCAGTGCATGTGAGTAAAGAAAAACACCCTCATAAGACAGCTGGTTTTATCATAACGGGCATAAAACCACTTTTTAATTCTCTCATTAAAAATAGCTGCATTTAAATGTTATTTTTATCAATAAAGCTCAGATTTGTACTTCTGCACTATATTTTTTTATTCTGTAAACATCCAAGAACTCTGAGTTCAAGAACTACTTTCACAAGAAACATTTTCAATGGGAAATGACAGGAAAAACTTTCTTCAAGATTCTGTTATTTGTGTCACTATTATTGAGCTATGTGACAGCATATCATTAAAATGAAACATAAACTAGAGGTAAATGGCACATGAATAGGTGACAAGAATTATTTGTAGGAAGTTGACATGTCCTGCGGTGTGATGTGCTATACTTTTGAAACTATTTTAAATAGCATTTTTCTATTTTTTTTATTATGCATGCAGCTCATATTACGAGGCTTATTAGGAATATACTGGGGAAAATTTGTATTTTAAGGCCATTTAAACAGTGAAGGCTAGTGATGCCTAAAAGGCAAAAGGTGCAATGAAATTCCCTTATTCATATACATTTTAAAACCTTGATAAAACATGTAATGCATTAACTACTCAATACAACTGAATATATTTTATAAATCTAAAGGTCTTTACTACCGATAAAAAAGTCTGGGGTCTGTAAAAGTTTTAAATGTTTCTCGAAAATGCTTACCAAGTCTGCATTTATTTGATCAAAAATACAGTAAAGCTGTAATACTGTAAATTATGGTTAGGATTTAAAATAGTTATATTCTATTTGCCATTTTCTATTTTCAGCAGCCACTACTCCATCACTGATTTGGTGCTCAAGAAACTTTTAATTATTATTATAAATGCAGCGTACAATTTTTATGGAAGGGAACGTTTAAGGAAGGGAAAGTAAAAGAAAAAAGCATTTATTTGAAATAGAAATCTTTTGTAACAACGTAAAATCTTTACAGTCACTTTTGATCAATTTAATGCGTCCTTGCCAAAAAAGTATTCATCTCTTTCAAAAAATAAATATTACTGATCCCGAATTTGAAACAGTAGTGTAAGTCTGCCTTTTTCTCCCTTTTTATTATTTTTTTAGTCAAACTTTAACACAAAAACAGCAGTGCAAAGGTAACCAATGAACAGCTTAAAAGATCTATAATTTCAGCAGCAACAGAAAAATCAAGTCCCACATTCTGAATCACTCGTATTTCATGGGTCTGCGGTTTACAGAACAGACCTTACAGGCTTTAGGCTGTCACATGCCAGCAGAAAAGCAAGAAGGAAAAATCTGATCATATGAAATGCAAAGAAGGGAGAGAGAAAAGCCCCTGGCAGGTTTGTCAAAGAAGTAAATGCAGCAAACCACAGGCGGGTGACTGACCCAGCAGAGAGAGAAAAGACACAAGCCATAGCTCGAGGACTGATTTAATTAGGTTTGCGCACTTTAGGTCCGACAAATTTTAGAAAAGAACAAGAACAAAAACAATCTCTGAACCAAACTCACATTGAGTTTCAAAGGAAGTACCCACCTGTCGGCAGCAAGTGGAGTAAGAAAGAGCCAGCTAGTTAATATAACGTGGACAACACATTACTCAAGGTCCAGACACTGAAAGATGGATGTGTTCTGCCAGCTGCCTGAAAACAATGATTCAGTGAGGTTCACTCGGGTTGATTACTTTGAGGGGACTGAAGTGGATGGAAAAAGTGAGGTGGTAAATGAAATGACATGGCTATTTCGTTTGTGTTGTGCAGGAAATTCCACCGTTGGGAGTCGGTGATTGCCTAGGTTGGAAAATGCTGACATGAGGGACTTCGCCAGCTGTTCATTACAGAGCGCCGCAGCTAATTAGCGAGGTGATGAGGTAATGCCGCTGACTCCATTATAGCACTTCCTGTTTGGAGAGAAAGCGCAACAGGAGCTAAAGAGAACACCTGAAATCCAAACAGACGAGGCCGAGCCAAAATAAATATCCTGTGAGCACAGGGGCACTTCTGTTAATGAGAAGAAAGAACCTGAATTTCCAACTCTCAAGGATGTTGTTCATACCCTCCAGTTAAAGCTACTGCAGATCTAATGACTTTATTCCACCGCTCTCTTCGATAAAAGAAAATGATTGACTTAAGTGACTCAACAGACCAGCTGTGCATTCGATCCAACTCTAAAGGGCTTAATTTGCTCTCATACACATTTGAGTCTTAATTCCTGAGGGCCAAATTATGTGTAAATCACAGCAACACTTCATGCGTTTCATGTGTACCTGTGATTCATGAGTCTTTTGGTCTTTCATATCCTTTTTTCTCAATTTGAACATTATATTTTATTCCAGATGTTTCCAGAAGTCATTACAGCAGCGCTTCAGAAGATCTGAAAAACATGCAAGCTCTTGCAGAGCTTGTTCTTTACAAGTCCAGACATGACGTAAATGAGCTCTTAGGGTGACCAAACTAAGTCAGCGGGAATTTCAGTTGGACTCAATCACTAAATCACTTCAATGCTAACAGGAATCCAAGCTAACAATGTGATTCAAGGTTGTTTCCTCTGCTGGAAATTAAAAGCTAGCGCTCACAAGGTGCACTAATTAAAACATTCACAGGCAGGCGAGTATATGTTAGGGATGGACAGAATTCGCTGAAGTACAAGATCAAATGAATCCACTCTTAAATATTCACTCAAACTCCACTCTTTCAAGTTATCAACCCCTCGTAATATAATTAATACTTTTGAGAAATGCGTTTAAAATGATGCACACACATATGAGATGTTTCAATCAAGTCAATGGCCAAGAAAAAGCGGTTTTATTCTATATAGGCCAGTGTTTCACAACCTTTGTGATTCGAAGACCCCCCATTGTCCAAAAAAATATTCAAAGGCCCCATGTTGTCTTTGCCAGTTGTGTGTGATTTACTGGATATGAAATAAAGTCAAGGATTTTTAAAAATATTTTTACATTTTACACTTAATACAATTTTTTTTTAATACAAAAAAAAAAAAGTATATTCAACGCTCATACAGTTTTATGATTTTATTTATTTACATGACCAGGTCTAGAAATCAATTTTAAAATGAGGCTACAGCATATATCCAGGTTTTTGGTAATCCTTGTTCTTCAAAGGGAAAAAAAAGTTGGGTGTGAGATTTCACAAGATTGGCAAGATTTGATGAGAAGTCAGCTTGTACTACATATGCAAAGTGTGTGGCTCAGTGCTTAGCAAAGACAGGTTTTTGATGGAAACAGCAGGTTTACTCCAACAAATATTATATTGAATTTTGTTTTTAATACAAATAACTGTATTCTACATGGGATATATTGTTACTACCTGGTTCTTGGATATATTGTAACTACCTGGTTCTTCAAAGGAAAATAAAAGTTGTTGAGGAGGTGAAATATAAATAAATGTAAATAAAATAATTGCAGATGTAATGAGTTTATTCCACTGCTCTCTTCGATAAAAGAAAAGAGAAGGCATGAATGACTTGCTTAAACTACTCAACACACCTGCTTAAAATAAAGTAAATATCTTAATTTTTAGGCCTACTTGTTTTAAAAAAAAATAAAAATAAAAAAAAACTCAACCCACCTAAAATAAAGATGTAGCAAGTTCATGTCTTTTTTACTGTGCACATTGTCATTTGCTCTGAATTACAGAAAAAAAAACTTCAGCATCCAATATCAACTTCTAATGGTAAACATTTCACTAAGGCAAATGTTACATTTCACTAAGGCAAATGTTACAGGCAAATAATCATTTTTATTTGCATCTGGTGACCGGCAAATGTTAATTTTGATATCGGTATAAAGTCTGGCCATTAAACTTAAAAGTTGTGCTTATTGCTTCGTTAAAATTACATCAAACTATTGAAAATATTCAAGATCGGTTTCATATTCAGAACCAAATGACTTAATATCATGAAAGAAGTGAAATGTAAGTCAGTTTCATTAAATCGAGAAAGCATAATCTCACCTCAGGAGGGATGGGGTCCAGACCAGCACAATTTTCATTGCATTTGTCATAGACAAGACGGAGCTTTCGGAAAAGAACAGAGAGCATCCGCAAGTGCTCCTGCAGTTTCCCCAACCGGTCCTGATGAGTGTTAGGATGATAGGTGACTCCATTCGGCAGCTGAGTGAGAAGACAGGGAGAATGAGAGTCAGCAGGGTAATGTCTTCACCTGTGGATGGATGCCTTTGAGGGGATGAACTTACCTGCATGTTTCTCAGCAGCTGAAAGATCTCCATGGTTCGTAAGACGATGTCCTGCACCGTCTCCTGTCCAATCCGACATAGCGAGGCTGTGTTCACATCCCGAGCTGCCTGAGCCTGTTGCCCAGGATACTGGGCCAGAGGAGGGGTTGTCATGGGGACAGCGGGATGTGGGCACTGATGGCTGGGTGGCTATTCAGAGGGACTTTGTAGCATGTCTGTTAACAATATATATTCACGTTTGTATAAGAGAGAGACAGAGAGAGAGAGTATTGACATGTTACACCTAAAACATATAAACATAACAAACCATACAACACATTTTAGCATTATCTAATCAATCTATAAACGTTAAATAAAAACAATAACCTGCAAAAGCAAGTGAAAACACATAATCACAGTCGTAACAGCATAAACATTGTTTAGATACAACAAATATTAGCTCTACATTGAGCTACTACCATCAAAGCTTGAATGTCTAACGACACTAGACGAACACAAACCTAACGTGCCACAATCATAACGTGGTATGTGACATAAACACAGAAAATGTTATTCGTCTAAATATATGCAACATTAACAGCGTTTAAATACCTTTTCAGTTTGTTAGTGTTGTTGACAAGACGTCATTTTTTCCCGTGCTGTGTTCTCATCTGAGTCAGCCATCGCGAGAATTCACGAGAAGTCAGTCACCGTGTAGGCTACCACAAATGCAAAGTGTGTGGCTCAGTGCTTAGCAAAAATGATTTTTGATGGAAACAGTAGGTTTGTTCAATCAAATATCATACTTAAATTTTGTTTTTAATACAAATTACTATTCTACGAGCTTACATGTGATATAAATGCGAGTATGCTTTTTAGATGAAGGTGCAGGGCGCCATCTAACGTTCACTCATATTATATAGCCTATACATTATTGTCTTGAGATTATGCTTGCCACATTTAAAAATCCCAGTATATTTTACAAATGACCATCTGCTATCTACAGTCCTGCAATAACATTAGCATTAAATAAAACTGTGAAGCTGTATGTGTCTGTTTACATCTAAAGAAACTTTCAGTGCATTATTGGAAATTAAAAGTCTAAAGTTGCATAATGATCTCAGATCATTTGTTCAGGACAAAAAAAAACAAAGATAGACCTTCATACAGAATCAATTTGGGTGATTTTAAACAACAGCTGAAAAAGAATCAATGAGAACTTTTAACATCAGACTCCCTGTGATCAGTAACATTGATTTCACCTGAGTTCAAGTCTGTTTTGTAGACCTGCTCTTTTGCTTAGATCTATTCTAATAATCCTACATATCCTTTTTCAATATCAAAGAAGATGATTCCATATAATTTAAGGTAATTCAGGGTCTGTGGCTTTCAGAGATGCAGGTCTTTCATTGTAAACCCGAGTGATCTTGTTCCTCTCAGCTGAGAATATGCACTTACACACAACAGTCTGCTGTTTACTCTTCTTATTCATAATGTGTAAAGCCACGCAGGGACTCCCACTTCAAAAGGGCTTTTCTCTGTATATTTTGATTATTAGCTTGGCTTGATTTTCTATCCTCATCCAGTGGACTATAAAAGGATTAGACCATGGATGAGCAGGAGGAACAAAGAGATACAGTATTTCACTTAAAAGAGAATGAAAACAAGAGAGCAAGAGATAGCGATGGCTCACATTAAGCTGCCTGTTCTTTTGATGGGCATTCCTTTGAATAATACATTTAACAAAGGAATTCAAAGACAGACATTTGTGTAGAAACCTGTTCTAGATTTGTTGTAAATGATCTATTAAAGGTACCTGGGATGTAAGAATAAGAAAGTTTTTTTTGTTAGATTTTTAAAAATGAAATATCTCATCCATCAAGTTAAAGATCACCAAAAAAAGTTTTTTGACTGTAGACAAAGTTGGATTGTAACGCTACATTCATCAGTTTAATTATGAGTAATACAAACAGACCAAAGATGCTTCTGTAAGGCTTCGCTAACCAAATAAGCCAAACTGTACAGTACCAACAGATATAAACATACTTTTCAATTTTATTATTCAGTTTTGAATAGAAAATCTTTAATTGAATATGAATACAAATATGCATAACATTTTACAATAAGAACATGAACTAACAATGAAAAGCAGTTAATGTTAATTTCAACATTTCTTAATACATTATTAAAATCAATGGTTTTATCTGTTAATACTATTTAATAGACCTGAGCTAACATGAATTTACAATGAACAGAACAATGCTTTTTTATTAACTAATGTTAACAGATATTAATAAACACTTAACTGTACTGCTTATTGATAGTAACTCTTGTGACTAATGGAATCTTACTGTGAAGTGTTACCGTAAAATGAATTTTCAGTCTTTGCTTGAGGAGTGAAAACGTAGCGTAGGAAATGGGACAAAATACTTGATCAGTCCTGTAGTGATCAAAGAAATAAAAAGTCCAATCAGCCTTACAGAAATGAAAACGAAAGTAAACAAACAAAGCCTAAGATCAACAATAAGATGAGCGTACTGTTGATTAGTTGTAATTATCTATTTAAATAAGGGATGGCTCAAAAAGTACAGTACATTAAACCATCACAGTAGTTTTGTTTGCTGACGATGAAAAATAAACACATGAAAGAACAAATCGAGGGGTGAGAACCAGGAGGGCGTAAGTGACATTTTTGGTGAAATGGAGATATATACATCAAATGAAAGCTCTTAATGAGCTCTCTCTACTGGCAAAAGTACTGTCATCCATGAGTGTACAAATTTGTATTATAAACAATTGAAATCAGTACACAAAGTCAGATCAAACTATGGTAAAATTTTTGTTTTGGCTCTCCTGTAAAGTTGGTGAAATGTCACTTACGCCCTCCTGGTTCTCACCCCTCGAAATGGAAAATGACAGAACAAATAATGTTATTATATACTTAGTCAAAATTATTTTCATTGCTAAAGTATCTTCTTACCTGGCTCAGCGAATTAGATTTGGCACATATCAACAAATCACTTTCTTGACAGATTTATCACAACAAATTCTTCCGAAATTGAAAAAAGATCATGTATTTAAACTCACCTTCACAACATTCCAAATCTATATGACTTACTTTCTTTTACAGAACACAAAATAAGAACAATGGAATCGAAACAACTTTCATGAACAGACAAAAAACACAGAAGAAAAAGCAATGCTGGTTTGGAAAAACATACAGGTGAGTAAATGGCAGACTTTTCATTTTTTGGGTGACTATACCTTTAAATCCAAATTAGTGGAAAAATGGAGACAGAGGAGTCCAAAGTCCAAAAAACTAAAACTTGTGAAATTATGTCAGCTATACAATATGAACATTACAATAATCCTCAATGATCTCTTTCATGGATCTTTTGTCCCTTTGGACCAGGGCCGATCTTTAATGTAAAGTCTCTGGGTGTTTCACTTTGTGGGGTCTTGACAGAGGCTGCAGTCAGCCCTCTGGTCTGCCTGATGCTCCAGTTGAATGGTTACCGAATGGAAACTGTATGTTGTGAAACAGGCCTGGGTCATTTCTCTCAACACCGCCTGTGGCTCTACGGTATCATCTGAGGAATTAAAAATGAACAGTTGGTTATAAACACATACCTAGGGTGAATATTTCAGAAATATGTTTTTGCTATAGGCTATATGCTAATAAATGCCACAAAGATTCCATATGGAGTTAAAAGTGTTACCTATAGCCACATGTGCGGAAAGCACAGCCTGGTTCATTGTCAGGGCCCAGATGTGAAGGTTGTGCACAGCTTTGACACCTTTTACTCTGAACAGTCGTTCCCTCACCTCATTATAGTTCACACCAGCCGGCGTACCTGTGGAGGAGAAACACTGAGGCTGAGGAGCTCCTAATTAAAATCCTCATGTTCCAAGAAATGTTTTAATGAGAATATGAAAATTAAACAACCTTCCATAGAATGCCTAGTGGCCAATAAAACAGCTATTTATTTATAGATACTTATATTTAAGATTTCAGTTAATTCAATTAATTTACCAGTCAAAAGTCAAAGACAGACCTACTTATTCATTATTATTCTATATTTAAGAATAATAAGTAACTCATCAAAACTACGAAATAGCACATTGGAGGTATGACAATTTTGTGGTGAACAGAAATATAGAAATTAAACTAATCAAAATTATATGACAGTCATTATACAGTCTATTAGCTTCTTTAAAGTCGCCACTCTTTGCCTAAATTATAATTTCTGAAGCATAACTGAAACAGCAAAACTCACAAGACTTCTTTACCTTCCATTAGGATAATAATTATGTCCCTCATGATGGTGAATGTGGTGCCCAGGACGAATAGAGAAAACAGGAAGGTGCAGATGGGATCTGCAATTTTATATTCAGGCTATAAAAAGAAAAGAATTCAGTTCATTAGGATTATGCCATCAAATTGCATCTATATCTGCTACACTATCACAAAAAAATGCATTCACACAAAACCAATATTCTCTCTTAACTGTCTATTTTCTGCTCTGTCTGTTTGACAAACAGATAGCCACTGTTCAAGCCATTGTTACTTTTATGTTAAATAGTGCTGGTTCATCTGTTAGGACTCATCAATGCTAATAACCTCTGATTTTTTACCTTAAAAAAGATGATGAGCGCACTGACAAGCACACTGATACTCTGTAGAAGATCTCCAATCACATGGACGAATGCTGCCCTGACGCTAGCATTAGCTTGTTGTCTTTTACCAGACCCATTCTCCTCTACGTCACAATGGTCAGCATTAGAATGACTGTGGCCGTTTTCCTTTCCATGGTCATGACTGTGGCTGTGGCTGCCGCTCAGACCACCGTGACTATGGCCATGACCTGACTGATGCAGAGTGAAGGCCATTCTGCACAGAGAAGAACAGATAGAAGGTCATTTTCACAGCAAATAACAATTTTACTAAATTGCCAAAGGCCATTAATGAGGCTATTAATAGCGTGCGGATATACTCCGTAATAAAACTGCATTGCACAATGAGGTTTTTGTCTTACATAATGTTGGCCAGTACAGCACAGCCAGAGGTGATCAGCATGACTGTGCCCTCAATAGTGAAGTCATCATCAATGAGCCGTTCCACTGCTAGATACACCAGCACACCAGTAACCAGCCAAATGGTGAAAACCGACAGCAGAGCACCCAAGATTTCTGAAAACATCCAATAGTATATAAGTAGATGGAATTACACTTGTAGTTCATATAGTTCACAAGCATATCATGAATATAAAAGAAGTTTCATAAATACATTACTGTTCAAAAGTTTGGTGTCCATTAGCGATCTCTTATCCTCATTTATTTGATCAAAAATGCAGAAAAAAATTGTGATATTTTGAAATGTTATTAAAATGTAAAATAACTATTTTGCATTTTAGTATATATTAAAATATCATTTATTCCTGTGATTTCGAAGCTGAATTTTCCACAGCCATTACTCCAGTCTTCAGTGTCACCTTCAGGAATTATTCTATGATTTTGTGATTAGTAGTAGCATTTCTTATTATTATCAGTGCTAAAAACAGTTGTGCTGCATAAGATTTTTGTGGAAACCATGATACATAATTTGTTAGGGATTCTTTACTGAATAGAAAGTTCAAAAGAACATTATTTATTTGAAATAGAAAGGTTATAAATGTCTTCACTGTCACTTTTGATCAAAGTAATGTGTTGCTGAATAAAAGTATTAAGTACTGATCCCAAACTTTTGAATAGTAGTGCATTTACTTTTTTCTTTCTTTAATATATGTATATAATGTGTGTGTATGTGTCTGTGTATATATATATATATATATATATATATATATATAGGATTACTGTTTTTTTTTAAGAAGTAGCATACACCCAGGAATTTTGAGCCACATGACAACAATTTACTGTTCTACAATTCCAGTGATTCACCTGCTCGATGCCAGCCATAATTGAGAGTGCGTGTAGCAGGTCTGGACGACAGCCACAGCGAGCACAAACTGATGATGAAGCTAGTGAGGTCCACAAGCAGGTGGGCAGCATCTGTCATCACTGCCAGACTTCCAGCAAAATACCCACCTGTACACAGACCAGACAGCAGCACATATTTACCAGCAATACTTTGAGTGTGCAAAAACAAATACAGCAGCCAATTTGCAGCCAATCAGCAGTAAGGGTCACACACCTAAGATCTCGCCCACCATGAAGACCAGACACACTGCTGAAACAATGTACAGGCGTTTCTTGGCAAGCTTCTTTTCACGCTCTCGGTCCTCCAGGGCACGGCTGTTATCGTGACAGTGGATATTACTGGAACAGTAAAGAACATTAACATTAAGATTTCTTATAGTAGTTGCATGCATGACAATTCACCTGCAGCCTACAATGATATAAATACATAAATATATCAATAAACAAACAAACAAACAAAAAAAAAAAAAAAAAATATATATATATATATATATATAGGCCTAAATAACCTCAGCTATTCTTGTTATGCATCATTTTTTTTAAAAAATCCCTATGTTTTATAGCCTAATAAGGGAGTAGCCTATTTCTGGTAATACCAGACTTTCAGAAATATGCCCTGGAGCCCGCGCAATTAAACATTTTGACATGAAACATTTTTTTCACATGTGTAAATATTGATAATTTACACAGGGACAAATTTACAGGAGCAGAAGATACTCAAAAGTAGCCTTTTGTTTCAGTTGAGGTAGGCTATCGGTAAAATACATTTAGCCTAATCTCGGTTTGTTCTATGTGGATACTGTCTCACTGACAGGGAAATAGCTCCAAATGATTCAGTTAAAAAAGAGCTGTCCGCACGAATCGAACCGAATCGCAAATCGATTCAGACCGTTTTGCAAACCCGTTCGACCAATTCACTGAAAAGAAGCGACTCAGGCACCACAGCTGCCTTGAATGACCCACAAATGTAATCCTGCTTTCATTCTAACCCAGATTAGGGCGCAGCGCAAAATTTGCACTCCACTGAGCTGAGCCCCTTTTGAAATCTCGCTCATTGCTAATAAATGAAAAGAAGAAAAAGGAAATGAAACAAAAAGTTTCACTGTGCCTTTACATATAGCCTATAAAACACTCAAGACCTAATTCCAGTTTTTAAAAATCTCAGTTGACACTACCTAAAGTAATAATTTACAATACTAATAAATTAAGAGTAAGAAAGAAAGTAAAGAAAGCAATCCATTTACCTTTCCGACGTGATAGTGTACATTTTTGCGCCGTTGTCCGTGACCAAACGGAACTTCTCTGGATCATTTTTGACCATGGTTTTACTTTTCCTTCACTTCACTTATTTTGATTTAACTCTCTATCAGAACTCTAAAATATGGGTTATACCTATCGAAAATGCTAAAATAACGATAACAAATAATAAAACGGGCGTTAAAATCGTCTTGTCACAGTCCTAGCAGCATCCCCAGGAGGTAAAGCGCTGATATTTGAGGCTCAGTGCAAAAGCGCTGTATTTGAAGCCTTGTGACTGCGAACCGTGTGCAAACACTTTCTTATCAAACTATGATGTGTTTTTCTTCTACAAAGCACGACAATGGTATCTTTTAGGATCACTTCATCTGGCGACATAATAGAGGACAATAACTCGACCATTTATGAAAGTGACGCTGCATAATGAACTGAAATATTTTTCCAAGCTGCTGTGGTAAATGTTGAAATTGCTATTTGTAACTTTAAGATCTGATTATATATCAAACGAGTACATGTATCACATATTACAGTTTGAACCCGACTTGTATAAACAGGAATTATAAGTCTTAATAGCCTATTTGGTGCTCAGTGAAAAAGCGGATTTCTCTGAAGCCTTGTGACTGCGAACCGTGTGCAAACAATCAGGCTGCTTGCAACTCCAGATTGCGATGATTGACAGTGAAAGACGCCAAGAAAACCGACCTTTTGCAGAGACAATCAGTTTACACATCCTTGAAGAGCTCTAACACATTCAGTAAGTTGATTAGGTTTGGTTGACTAATTTAATCACTTCAATGGTACATTGTATTTTCAGTCACAAGGCGACTATTGAAATTATAACAATTTGATACCTATCCTGAAGGATACTAATGGAAATTTCCGCAAATAATTCACATCATATGACAAAAAAAAAAAAAAAAAATCTTTTTGAACACATAATTCCCAATAGGTCTTACCCTCCAAATAGTCCCTGTAAAACACAAGGAATTTTAAGAAAATCTTCTCTTAAGAAACTGTCCAGCAGCAAGACATAATTTCAAATGTGGTTCCAAATACATCAGACATTTAACAAACAGTGACAACATAGATTAAAATCTGTAAACACAAAGTACAGTTTGCGCAAACATAAATGCTATTTTCACATTCTTCACAATTAAACAGACTATTTTATTCTTTGCCTTCAGCTTTATTTGGCTCAGACCAACACATTACTTACAAAGGCTGATGTTAAAATGTACACTTGCAACTAAATAAGTTAAAAGTTGTGGTTTCACAGACAATGAACAGCCCCTTCAGATCGTACAAAGGAAACGGTTGTAACTAGTAGTGATTCTTTTCATCACAGATGACCAATGAGAGAGAGAGACCATACAGTAAAATGCACATAAACGTTAATGCTTCAACCAACAAACGCATAGGGACAATGAAAAAGTTTGTTTTTACCAAAGCACTGTCTCTAGATGAAAAGGGGACAAGATGACAGCTAACATCTTTGAATTTGTTTGATCAATGGTGCAAAAGACCATTGACCTTTTGAGGCATGTGAAATTGTGTTTCACTTCTCGGTCATAATTTCATAATTACAATGAAATAAACGTAAAGAGATTAAAATCTGAATATTATAAGGTATACTCTACTATTGGAGCAATGTATGCTGGTAAGCACAAACCCAAAAGGGAAAACATCTCTTTGCACACTGCAAAGCTCTTAGAACTACATTAACTACAGCACATGTAACCTTCAGTTTGCAAAAGGGGTTCGTTGATATGACTGCTGCACTAAAATACTGCAGCCGATTAGAAGATACTGCACTGAAATGAATATTCACTGCAAAAATACAAAAATAACATCACCACAAATCTGGAGATCCGAAGTACTATCAAATGTGTAAGAGAGGAGCTGGAGAGAAACCTACAGACTGAGGAACAGATGGGTATAATCAAACCAAACTGCCATATAATGTCTATTTGCAAAGCAATTTACCATTGAAGATGTTTATTTGTTGAGTAGGAGGTCTGTTTTAACTTTCGGTGGAAGCTTCCAAAACAAAGCAATAAAAAAAGGAAAAATCAGAAGTTCCTCTACTGACTCATCTTGTTATTCAAGAACAACTACTGTCATTTAAATGTCTCTGCATTGATTCCAATGCACTTGAACTTGGGCGATCAGATGTCCTCTTTTTCCCCAAATATATCCAGGCCGGGATGTCTAAACTACCTAAATGTCCAGATTTTGGCTTTGTTTTCCTATTAACGTGCTCTTTATAAGTTTATAAGGCAATTTAGAAATCCCAGCCAGGACATGTCCAGGAAAAAGAGGATGTATTGTCACCCTACTTGAACAATACTTCTTCATTACAAAGGGGGACGATGAATTCAAGTGATGGTGCTCATCACTGAAGCACTCAGGCAGCCATGGACTGCATATTGGACACATCCACTAGTACAGTGGCCAGGTAGTGTCAACTGTTAGAAAATGAAGCAAGAAAGACTTCAGCCAGAGGAGCAGAAGAGTGGTAATGGGGTAAGAGTCCAGCTCAATCAGAGGGGCTGTAAAGATCGCCGGAGGAGGGCAGGCGGACATGGCCACCTGTAACATTAGGGAGCCGAGAGAGGTCTGGGAGACTGCTGAGACGAGACCGCAGCTCCTTCCGTACCTGGGACACCCGGGCCAGTTTGCGCTTGTATTCCTAAAATAAAAACATGCAAACAAACTAGTTAGTGAAAAAATATAACTGAAAGTATATTACTAAAATAAATATGTACAATGAAAAAAAAATGTAGAATTAAACATTTAATTAAATTTAAGTAAAATAACTAAGTTTTTTTTGTTGTTTTTTTGTAAATGTACTGTAATAATCTTCGTTTTATTTACAACTTTGAAAAAAAAATTTTTTTGGGGTGTGTGTATGGTTTCCATTGTTTTGCGCTGCTACAGAAACCTTTAGCTTTTTTTTGAAAATTAAAATGTTTTTAATATTTTAAAGATAAGGCTCATTAAGAGCTGCAACAAGTCTAACTCTTTTTGGAATTTACTAAATCTAATTAACTGTTTTGTTTAGTTCAGATACGCAAACTGTGTTATTACATCACTTTGTTTCAGTTCTCAGTATCTCACTCATGAACATGTAGCAGCTGTTACTGTTTACAATGAGTACAGATACATTAAAACAATATAGTCTGCTGTTATATGAAGCATTTTAAAAATTTATATACGTAAAACAGCTTAGACAACATACTAAAGCTTCTAGAGTCAATACATTTTATATCGATTCCAGTGAGCCTCTGTGATTGTGTCAAAGGCTTAAGTTCTTGACAGATGTGTTTCCTAACAACTGTTAAACTATTTATGTTTAATTGACATCAGTTACAAAGTTTAGGAATGTTACTCTGTTCCAGCATGTAAAATAAAGCACATAAACTTTTTAAATCTATTCAACATGCCTATGAGTCTAATTAAACACTAGAATGTTTACTTTTGTAAAGAATCAGAAAAGCATCTCAGAAATAAAGTTTTAAATCGAGATTTAAATTTAAACATTCATTTACACCAGAATATTTTGCAATAATAATAAACATTGCCAGGTAGACATGTTTGTACCTTCGTATATGGTTAATGTTTGTTCTACTACAATGTAAAGTAAACTTTACATGGCAAATATTTGAATGAATGAAATATGGACTACACTGATGTAATAACAGGATATCTATAGCAATTGTTTGATCCTTAAGAGTTTGAAATCAGGCTTTAAGGGGTTCAAATGAAAACTTAAATTAAAACCAATATATAAATGCATGAACTATGCTTATAAACGCCATGCTTTTAGATGATGAACTGTGTTTAAAAGATTTAATTTAAATACAAATTCTGCACATCTGGCATTATAAACTAACAATGAACAATCTTTTACAAGCATTTGTTAATCATCATTTTGTAAACAAGCTATTGTTCATTAGTTAATACAATTTGAACTAACAATCTTAATATTAACCAAGAATAATAGATGCTGCAAAAGTGTTCATTGTTTAAATCATGTTAACTACAGTAGAACTAATTTCAAGGCATATAACTTTTTAGTAAAGTGTTAGAGAATAAGTTTCAGCCAGTTTCTTAAGTTATTTCACTCAATAAGGATGTATTTGTGAAAGCCAGTGCATAAGCAAAAAAGATGCACACTCAAGAGATTGGTGTTTTTTTCTTTTATTTTTATTTATTCTGTAAAGGCGACATCAGGTGGAACACAGGAACCTGCTCACTACCTGTTGGCAAAGGCTGGAAAATGAAGCAGTTAATGCCCATATAACTTTTAACTTAGTGTATACATTTATATGTATACACTTACCAGACCAGTAATGCGTGTCTCATGCATAGGAATTAAAAAATAAGAGATAGCTAGGCTGCATTTGCTGAAATTATTTGATATAGGAGCTTCACTGCCCTCTATGGGCACAACAAACCCAAATATGGAGCAACCCACATGCAGCTATAATCACACGAACATAAGTATAAAAAAAGACAGAAGAGGAGAAATAAACTGACATGTAGAGACAGCAACTGAGGATAAAAAGAAAAGGGAAGAAACTGTGAAGTCAGTAAGTTTACCCACTTCTAGTTTCTGCTCGTTCTGGGCCAGGCCGTCTCTCTGACTCTGCAAAAAGACAGCAAGTGTACGTGTGAGCTGCCGCCGATCATCAATCTCTGCTGCCAGCCGCCCACTGTAGTCAGCTAGAAGCATGCAGGCCTCTTCCACCAACCGAGAAAGACGCTCCCCTGACTCTTTATCTGAAAAAACACAATCGGACAGACACAGACAGTCAAAATGGTTAACTACATATGATTTTTTAAAGCTTGCTATATAGTGCTACGGGGATGATGAGTTTTTTTTTTTCCTCGAGGGAACCAGGATGCAGTGTTGCCGTCATTAAGCTCAAATTGTAGGTGTTTTCTTTGAGAACTGTGGTCACTTGTGCGATAAAAGCTTTGTATTTTAATGTACACAAGCAGACAGACACATTTTGCGGTTGCATCACATTTCACACCACAAATTATCAATTAAAATGACATTTTTATTTAATCGTGTTTCTGCTGCATTTACTTAGTCCTAACATGAAGGAGGGTTGCATGGGTGTTCTCACCTGTAACTTTGTGCAATAGAGAGGTGTCCTGCACCTCTGCGGGTAGAGCAGAGATCCTCTGGCGGAGAGCTGCATCGCTGGAGGCTGCGTTCTCAAGCTCCTGTAGTGCTCGGATCAGATCTGCAGTCTGAGATATACAAAACAAGTCATAACATGGAAGACTAAACTGACATGAGGTCAGTTTATAAGAAAATAGGCATTACATAAGGCCGTTCTTTCATACCTGTGGAGGTTCAGCAGGGGAGCTTTGGGAGGCAAAGTCATCATCATTCACCTTAATCTCCTCATAAGGCCTTTTCTTGGCCTTCTTCTCTACCTCTGTAAGTCACGAGACGACATTCTACATGTCATACTTAAAGGCATTCTCACTCTTAAAGGGGACCTATTATGCTCATTTTTACAAGATGTAAAATAAGTCTCTGATGTCCCCAGTGTGTATGTGAAGTTTTAGCTCAAAATACCAGACAGATAATTTTTTATAGCTTGTTAAAATTGCCACTTTTAGGGTGTGAGCCAAAACGCTCTGTATTTGAGTGTGTTGCTTTAATGCAAATGAGCTGGTGCTCCCGGAGAAGAGGGCGGAGCTTCAAGAGCTCGAGCTCCCACATTAGCAGTGCTAGCCTTTGCAAATAAACATTCCACGATTAGTACAAGCCTGTTATCTTTACAGAAAACGTACTCCGTTTCAAAGTCAGTCATCTGATTGTACTGTGCATAATAAATTTGCGTTTATGAATTGCACAGACAGGGAGCACAGCGCGATAAAAATAACAACATAGCTGGTCTCATGGTGCATGGCATGCTATCACAAACTTTATAAGTCCCACTCGTGATTATGAGCTCAACAAACTCAAGCGATCGACTCACATTGCTTTCATATGCAACTTTTAACTACCATATTCCTATTCACGATCATTCATGAAGACAGCACCAGTGAGAACAGACAGAGATAATGGTAGCTTTAGCATCATTAGCCTTACAGAGTGCCAAGAA
>JAFVLL020037680.1:134776-189582 GCA_021397915.2 Tor tambroides | reverse complement strand
AAAAGGCCTCTAGCCGGTAAACCTGTTCTAATGGATGACATATGAACTGACTAATCATGTGGAGAATTGAGTGCCTCCTGCGAGCAAGTGTGTGTGCACGGGGAGGACTGTCTCCTCTGAACCGCCTTATTATGGTTCCGGCGTGTTTGTTTATCAGAGCACAGCTCCACCACGGGCCCTCAGCCCCAGCCCTGCTCTGGAGATAACGGTAAACGCCCGTGCCTCCACCTCCGCGGCAGCCTCTGCCGTTGTTGATTACGCTCACGGTATCTGCCTTCTGAGAGGCCTATTTGAAATTACAAACATTCTCCTCTCACATTTCTCACTTTCTCATTTGAATAAAGAGGACAGACGGGGTAATTAACAGGGTATTAAAAAAAAACATTGAGAAGGGGGGTGAGTGAGGAAGAAAGAGTGCAAATAGGGGGGGAAAAAAAAAGAGGAGAGTGGTGGAGAATAAATGAGAGCAGTCGTCTCTCCAAGGCCTTCTTAATGGGCTGTGACAGGAATTTATTAACAGTTAGAGCAGTGTTCAATCAAAGCGCCTGCCTGGATGAGTTGACAATGCCTCGACTACAGTGGACCTTTGGATGACCTCACACATCTGTGGGGCCTTAAGGGGCCCCAGGGACTCTCACACCAAAGCAGTTAGAGAGTCAAGAAGAGGGGAGGGATGACAGGTTTGTAGTAAATGTTCCTCTTGAGTCAGACAATACATTTTTCGGACATGCGTTTGTTTACACTGATGGCTTTTCTTGTGCTTGTTTCCACTGTAAATTGCACCGAAATTTCTACGTGATTAAAATACGATTACACCTCAGAGATTTTGGCGTTAGAAAAGTCAAAACCATTCTTTTACGCCACTAACGAAAGGTACAATAAAACTCTGTGGAACACATACAAGATGTGTGAAGACAGATCGGTCATGGTGATGAAGGCCACTCTAGATTGCAAGAGCATTATTCAGCCTGGGCCCTGACAAACAGCAATTACCCCAATCGACAGATAACGAGAGCAGGGTGATCATTCAGTGACGGGATGTCCCATAAAGCAGCAGGGCATTACCATACTCGTGCTATACATCTCTCCACCACTTCACCAACTTGTTGGAGCTCCAACAGTGATGAAGGATTCAGTAAATCAAGCTTGAGCTCCATTGGCACAGCAAACAGCGACACTCAATCAACAGGACAATGGCATGACTCTATTAAAATGCGCAACCCAGCCTACAATGGGATGAGTCAGACAGACGGTCTCCATTATGTTTCAACAAACTGACCTGAGTGCTAATTTTCAATCATCCATGGCCTCATTACTTTCATGCATGCATCCATTTGCTCATTCAAGCTGATGTCTATCTGCCAGTTCATCCATCAGTCCATTCATTACTATACCATTCTCTGCATTCATATGTCTATCAGTCCTTCCATCATTCCTCATACAGATAGAGATAGATAGATAGATAGATAGATAGATAGATTCACTTTTTAACGCCATGCCAGGCTATTTTCATGGCGATTTCAGAATAAATTACACAAGGTATACAATTAACAGAAAGTTATAAAAGACTTTTCAAATCTACACTCAACAAAAATTCTAAAATACATTCAGGTTATACATTTTTAAATAAATCAGTTAAACACACCTCTGAATAAAACTGTTGTCTATTTACATTAAAAACAGTACAATGGAATAAAATATGCTTCACAGTCATTTTAGTTTGGCAAGTGATATTAGATCAGAGATCAGAGATAGAGCCTCAAGTCTTTTTGGGTATGATACGACAAGCTTTGCACATCAGCATTTGGCAATTATCTGCCATTCTTCTCTTCACCTCCTCACCTCTCAGGCTCTGTCAGGTTGGATGCAGATGCACATTTTCAGGTTTCTCCAGAAATATTTGATTGGGTTCAATACCAGGCTGTGGCTGGGCCAGTCAAGGACATTCACAGAGTTGTCTATAAGCCACTCTTGCTGTGTGCTTAGGGTCATTGTCCTGTTGGAAGGTGAACCTTCTGCCCAGTCTGAGGTTCTGAATGCTTTGGACTGGGTTTTCATTAAGGCTATCTCAATATTTTGGTGCATTGAGCTTGTCTTCTACTCTGATGTGTCCCTCAGTCCCTGCTGCTAAAAAACATCCCCACAGCATGAGCCTGCTACCAGCACACTTTACTTCTGGGATGGTACTCTGCAGGTTATGAGCAGAGCTGTTTCCTACAAACATAATATTTAGAATTGAGGTTCATCAGACCAGAGAATCTTGTTTTTCACAGTCTGAGGGTCTTTAGGTGCTTTTTTGGCAAATTCCAAGTGTGTTTTCATGTGTCTTCACTGAGGAGAGGATTGAGCTTGGCCACATCAGCATGAAGCCCAGATTGGTGGAGTGTTGCAGCGATGTTTGTCCTTCTGTAAGTTTCTCCCATCTGCATATATGATCATGGAGCTCAACTAGAGTGACTATCAGCTTCTTGGTCACCACTTTAACCAAAGCCCTTCTCCATCAATTGCTGAGTTTGGCCAGGAGGCCAGCTCTAGGAAGAGTCCTGGTTGTTTCAAACTTCTTCCATTAAGGGTAACGGAGACTACATGCTTCTGTGAACCTTCAATGCAGCAGAATTTTTTCTGAACACTTCTTCAGATGTGTGGCTTGATGCAATCCTGTTTCTGAGCTCTACAGGCAGTTTTTTTGACCTCAGGGTTTGGTTTTTGCTCTGATATGCATTTTCAGCTGTTAGACCTTTTATTAAGACGTGTGCCTTTTCAAATCATACCCATTCAATTGAATTTGCCACAGGTTAACTTCACTCGAAGTGCAGTAACATCTACAAGCAATATGAATGCTACTGAGCTAAATTTCATGATTACTTAAGGGTATTAAGGATATGATTACTTATGCAATGGAATCTTTTAAGTTTTTTATTTTTAATAAATTTGTAAAGATGTTAAAAACCTGTTTTTTGCTTTGCCATTATGGTGTATAGAGTGTAGATTGATGTGGGAAAAAAGTAATTTAAAGCAGTTTAGCATAAGGCAGCAACATAACAAAATGTGAAAAAATGAAGGGGTATGAAGACTTTTTATAGGCACTACAGACAGATAGATAGATAGATAGATAGATAGATAGATAGATAGATAGATAGATAGATAGATAGAAATAGTCAGATGATAGATAGATAGATAGATAGATAGATAGATATCAAAACTACAACTATCAAAATAAAACAATTCCTAAAAAACATGGAATATTTTATTTGTTTACTTGCATGTCATGTGACTATTAGCCAACATCAGAGATTCTTGAACATGCAAATGCTGCACAGGCAGATGCCGGAGAGCTGCAACACATCTGCTCTCCACATTCTGACGCAACCTTGACCTCCCCTGAGTTTGACATCCTTAATTCCCCCAACACGGTCGCCTCATTCAGTGTGTTATTTGCAGCTGGCTATTTGGCCGGCGAAAAGCTCCAGGGCCCTTGTCGCATGAGCATTTCCACACGGACCGCCTTTCATGAGCATGCTGCAGTTTTTAATAAGGCAGACTCAATGGCAGAGAGGGGGCACAGAAAAAAAATCAGATCATTTTGCTTTTACTGCAAGAAAGCCATGAAATCCTCACTAGAGAGCCATCAGGTCGGTTTTCAAATACTATGGCTTCATTATGCAAGTGATCTCTGAATCAGAAAGATCTCTGCAGGCGGTGAAGTGGCCTGTTTTAGGTTTATATATACTATACACTACACCAGAGTTTGGGGTCAGCAAGATTTTTGTAATGTTTTTAAAAGAAATCTCTCATGCTCAAGAAGGCTGCATCTTTTTAATCAAAAATACAGTAAAACAGTGGCATTGTGAAATGTTGTTATAATTTTAAATACCTGTTTTCTATTTTTATATATTTTTAAATATAATTTATTCCTGTGTTGGCAAAGATGGCAAATATTTTCAAGAATTTTTTTATTATTATTATCGATGTTGGAAACAGTTGCACTGCTTAATATTTTTGTGGAAACCGTGATATGTTTCTTCAAGATTCTTCGATGACTAGAAAGTTCAACAGAGCAACATTTATTTGAAATAATGTTTTGTAATAATGTAAAAGTCTTTACAGTCATTTTTGATCAACTTGATGCATCCTTGCTGAATACAAGTATTAATGTATGTAGTTATATATGTTATATATGTAGTTGCAATGTATATACTGCCAATAATTTAGTATTTTTTTTAAAATGTATTATTTTAACATTTGATGTAGGATTGTTCCTATGTCAGAGGGTTTGATTCACAGAGAATGCATGACCTCATAAATACTGCTTTGGATAAAAGCATCTGTCAAATGTAAAATGTCCAAAAAAAAATAAGGTTCAAACCTTATTAACTTCCAGTACTTCTCTCCTCTCTTCACTGGCTGCACGCATTTGATTGGCCATTCGGTCATCCAGTTTAGAACTGTCATCCTCTACATATGGGACAAGTTGCTGAAAAAGAAAGACAGAATACAATTACCACATAGTGACTTTTTGATTACTTCAATTACTGTTATGTACTCATTTTTGTGTGTGGCACTGATGGCACCACAGGAACATCCTCAGTTCCAAGCCCTTCACAACTAACTATCTATAAATATGAAGCCCATTTCACACTTCAAAAAAAGAATTAGACTCCGGTAAAAGATCTACTAAATGCTGTTTGCTATTTGTCTTAAAATGCACAGACCTTTTAAAAAGCAGTCAATGGTGAAAGATGCTTTTTGGGTCCAAATGGTGTAGTTATGGGCACCCACCAGCAGGCTATGCAGCCAAAACCCTAACCCCATTTTGTAAACAACAACAAAAAGAGTCAGGGGATTTGGCCATCCTTTTTAGCCAATCAAACATCTATCAGAAAGGCTGTGGCTGAAGAGACAGAATAATTTGATTCAGTAGTAGAAGTTATCTCCTACAGCATTTAAAGCAACTTGTAAGTGTTTTTACTTGAAAACATCAGTTTCAAAATCATTCTGATGGTACACTGACTTCTAATAAGTCGAACGGCTTCTGTTTCCTTCCAACACTCCTCCCCACTTCTGGGAGTATGTAAGTTTGGTGAGAGGGTATGAAATTCTGTGAAAAGGGCAGATTGCGTTATGGCAGCAACAAATGCATACATACAGCTATCCACTGTAATTATTGTAATTCATCAGCCACGTTATTAGGTACACCTATTCAACCGCTCGTTCTCAGCCAATCACATGGCAGCAACTCAATGCATTTAGGCACACAGATATGGTCAAGACCTGCTGAAGTCAAAACCGAGCATGTTGGTGCCAGATAGGCTCATCTGAGAATTTCAGAAACTGCTCACCTCCTGGAATTTTCACATACAACTATCTCTAGGGTTTACAGAGAATGGTCCAAAAAAGAGAAAATATCTAGTAAACAGCAGTTCTGTGGGCAAAAATTCCAGAGGTCAGAAGAGAATGGCCAGACTGGTTTGATCTCATAGAAAGGCAACAGTAACTCAACTAACCACTCATTACAACTGAGTTATGCAGAGGAGCATCTCTGAACGCACAACACAATGAACCTTGAAGCAGATGGTAGAAGAAATAAAAATATAACTCCTGATCTCCTCTAACAAAATCTTTTAGCATTCATTCATTTACTTATTTTTTACATTTTTTATCCAAAGGGTCTTGCAATCCTATTATTACAGGGACAGTCCCTCTGGAAAAGCCTAAGGTTAAGTGCCCCCCTTATGAGGTTTAAACCTGCAACCTTCAGGATAAAAAACCTAGATATTCAATCACTGAGCTACCACAAACCACAAGTCATTTCTGCAAAGGTTCAACAATGATACTATTTATTTTTAATGCTCAACAGTAGATGAAT
Organism: Tor tambroides; assembly: GCA_021397915.2. Lineage (NCBI taxonomy): Eukaryota > Metazoa > Chordata > Actinopteri > Cypriniformes > Cyprinidae > Tor > Tor tambroides. The sequence goes on along the minus strand of JAFVLL020037680.1, from coordinate 183,716 downwards.
GAGGCACCTTTCGAATCTCACCTGTATCAACCAGGGTCACTACACACAAGACTCAAATATTTTTTTGATTATTTACTTGCCACGAGCAATCTGAAACATTTGGATTAAAAATGAATGAAAAAGATATGGTGGTATCTGTGAACAGAACATGAATTTTGATAGTTGGGTTATCTCTTGGCAGCTTAAAATATGAGCGCCCTGAACTAGGGTTAAGCTGAGCCATTATACAAAGCTGCATTTGAAAGCCTGAAAATAATCACAAAAAGTATCCGAGGACAAAAAACTACCATGGTTTGAATACAGTTTTATGTAAACACTTACTGTGGTGACCTATTGTCTAAACAACACGAGAGCTTAAGAGATGAGACTGTAAAGTTAAACAACCTGGTGAAGCCCCAGTAATGGATTGTTGCATAATTCAAAAGGCTTTCATCGCAAGCCTTAACAGAGAAATCAACACTACTAGATCTTAGGCTTTAAATTTTGTAACATAACAGCCATCTCTGCTATTTTGCCTAAATAAATCACTCCACAGGCACTGCCCTTTGGCTTTCAAATGAAGTGGTTTGAATAATTCAGCTTTACAAATTGTCTGAGCCCTCTCAGCAGCCTTGGACAGGGTTACAGTAAAAGCAGACCATCAGATCCGCCCTCAAATAAATCTCATTGACCTTTGGTACGACTTTGTTTCCCTCAACTTACCGCAGGACAATGGTTCAAATAGTTCTCCCCACATATGCTCTCTGAGATCTGTAAAGTGTCTCATTCTTTTCGTGAGGTTCCATCATTCTGTGACCTTGCCAAACAGACAGCGGTCTCATAGCTCTGCTGGCACTGGATCATGATCTCCTCGCTTTAACATCACAGTGACACCTGCTGGTGTTCTGGAAGAGCAATCAGTGCATGTGAGTGAAGAAAAACACCCTCATAGACAGGTGGTTTTGTCATAACAGGCATGAAAACGCTTTTTATTTTCTCATTAAAAGTTGTTATTTTTATTAATAAAGCTCTGATTTGTACTTCTACATTGTATTCTTTTATTCTGTAAACATCCAAGAACTCTGAGTTCAAGAACTACTTTCACAAGAAACATTTTCAATAGGAAACGACAGGAAAAACTTTCTTCAAGATTTTCAATGATATTGTGTCACTGACTATTATTGAGTTGTGTGACAGCATATCATTACAACGAAAAATAAACTAGGGGTAAATGGCACGTGAATAGTTGACAAGAAATATTTCATAGGAAGTTGACATGCTATACTTCTTTTTAAATTATTTTAAATAGCATTTTTTACTATGCATGCAGCTCATATTATGAGGCTTATGAGGAAAATATTGGCGAATATTTGCACCTTTAAGACCATTTAAACAGTGATGCCTAAAAGGCAAAAGGTGAAACGAAATTCCCTTATTCATATATACTTTGATAAAACATGTTATTCGTTAACTACCCATTACAACAGAATATATTATATAAATCTCTTCACTACCAATAAAAAAAGTCTGTAAAATTTTTAAATGTTTACGAAATCTGCATTTATTTGATCAAAAAATAAGTAAAGCTGTAATACTATGAATTATTATTATGATTTCAAATAGTTATTTTCTATTTTAACATATTTTAAAATGTAATTTATTCCTGTTATGGCAAAGCTGAATTTTCAGCAGCTATTGCTCCATTACTAATTTGGTGCTCAAGAAACTTTTTTCTTATTATTAATAAATACAGCGTAATATTTTTATGGAAACTCTGATACCAGAATTCTTTAAGAAAGAGAAAGTAAAAGAAAAAAGCATTTATTTGAAATAGAAATCTTTTGTAACAATGTAAAAATCTTTACTGTCACTTTTGATCAATTTAATGGGTCCTTGTCAAAAACTATTAATTTCTTTCAAAACATATATATTACTGATCCAAAACTTTTGAAAATTAGTGTAAGTCTGCCTTTCACCCTTTTTTCCATCAAACTTTAACACAAAAACAGCACTGCAAAGGTAACCAATGAACAGCTTAAACGATTTATAACTTCAGCAGCAACAGAAAAATCAAGTCCCACATTCGGAATCACTCATATTTCATGGGTCTGCGGTTTACAGAACAGACCTTACAGGCTTTACGCTGTCACATGCCAGCAGAAAAGCAAGAAGGAAAAATCTGATCATATGAAATGCAAGGAAGGGAGAGAGAAAAGCCCCTGGCAGGTTTGTCAAGGAAGTGAATGCAGCAAACCACAGGCGGGTGACTGGCCCAGCAGAGAGAGAAAAGACACAAGCCGTAGCTCGAGGACTGATTTAATTAGCTTTGCGCACTTTAGGTCAGACGAATTTTAGAAAAAAGCAAGAACGAAAACAATCTCTGAACTAAACTCACATTGAGTTTCAAAGGAAGTACCCACCTGTCTGCAGCAAGTGGAGTAAGAAAGAGCCAGCTAGTTAATATAACGTGGACAACACATTACTCAAGGTCCAGACACTGAAAGATGGATGTGTTCTGCCAGCTGCCTGAAAACAATGATTCAGTGAGGTTCACTCGGGTTGATTACTTTGAGGGGACTGAAGTGGATGGAAAAAGTGAGGTGGTAAATGAAATGACATGGCTATTTCGTTTGCGTTGTGCAGGAAATTCCACCGTTGGGAGCTGGTGATTGCCTGGGTTGGAAAATGCTGACATGAGGGACTTCGCCAGCTGTTCATTACAGACCGCCGCAGCTAATTAGCGAAGTGATGAGGTAATGCCGCTGACTCCATTACAGCACTAACTGTTTGGAGAGAAAGCGCAACAGGAGCTAAAGAGAACACCTGAAATCCAAACAGACGAGGCAGAGCCAAAATAAATATCCTGTGAGCACAGGGGCACTTCTGTTAATGAGAAGAAAGAACCTGAATTTCCAACTCTCAAGGCTGTTGTTCATACCCCCAGTTAAACCTACTGCAGATCTAATGACTTTACTCCATCGCTCTCTGTGATAAAAGAAAAAAGATTGCACGAATGACTGGCTTAAATGACTCAACAGACCAGCTGTGTATTCGATCTGACTCTAAAGGGCTTAATTTGCTCTCATACACATTTGAGTCTTAATTCCTGAGGGCCAAATTATGTCTAAATCACAGCAACGCTTCATATGTTTCATATGTACCTTTGATTCATGAGTTCTTTGGCCTTTCATATCCTTTTTTCACAATTTGAACATTATATTTCATTTCAGATGTTTCCAGAAGTCATTACAGCAGTGTTTCAGAAGATCTGAAAAACATGCAAGCTCGTAGAGCTTGTTCTTTACAAGTGCAGACATGACGTCAATGAGCTCTTAAGGTGACCAAACTGAGTCAATGGAAATCTCAGTTGGACACAATCACTACATCACTTCAATGCTAACAGGAAGCCAAGCTGACAATTGGATTCAAGGATGTTTCCTCAGCTGGAAATTGAAAGCTAGCGCTCGCAAGGTGCACTAATTCAAACATTCACAGGCATTTGTATGTTATGGATGGACAGAATTCCCTGAAGTACAAGATCAAATGAAACCACTCTTAAATATTCACTCGAACTCCACTCTTTCAAGTTATCAGCCGCTCGTAATATAATTAATACTTTTGAGAAATATTTAAAATGATGCACACACATACTAGATGCTTCAATCATGTCAGTGGCCTAGAAAAAGCTATTTTATTCTATATAGGCCAGTGTTATCAACGTTTTTGATTCAAACCCCCCCCCCACCCCACCCCACCCATTGTCCAAAACAATATTCAAAGACCCCATGATGGCGTTTCCAGTTGTTCGTGATTTACTGGACAAAAAAAAAAAAAGACAAGAATTTTTAAAAATATTTTTACATACATTTTCCACTTAAATCTTATGTGGCTGCAGTGTGTGAAAACAACCAGCCTATAATGGTAAAAATTCGCCCACTCATTTTTTCATAATCTCAATAAATCATAAACAGCCTCTCTGAACACGCGATTCCAGATTTCTCCCTACATTGACGTCACTGTAGGGAGAAATCCCGCACCTTTTTGACAATCTCTGCCCTATTAGCATAGACACAGGACTGAGTGAGAAGCAGCAGTCTGCCATTACTGTTTTCTTGCTGTAGCTGCTGGAGATATACAATGTTATCACTACGTGTTGTCACTTCTTCTAGAGTCTCTCCTTCATTGTATGATTCCAGTTCAAACATATAAGGCTGAATACCGCTACTGAGAGTTTGTGACATTTTCAGTGCGTGAGATTGTTCTGTTTTTGTTGTTGCCGGTATACCGAAGCATGAGCTCCTGAAGCTCCGGCCTCTTCTGAAAAGGGGGCCAGGAGCACCAGCTCATTTGCATTTAAAGGGACAAACACAAAAACGATAAGTTTTGGCTCATACCCAAAAAGTGGCAATTTTAACAAACTATAAAAAATTATCTGTGGGGTATTTTGAGCTAAAACTTCACATACACACTCTGGGAACTTTAGAAACTTATTTCACATGTTGTAAAAAGAGGCATAATAGGTCACCTTTAACACAATGTTTTTAACTAAAAAAATATATATATTCAGTGCTCATATAGTTTTCCGATTTATTTTTATTTACATGATCAGGTCTAGAAACCTCTTTTAAAATGTGGCTATGGCATTTATTCAGGTTTTTCAAGACAGTGATAAACCAGCTTCTTGGAAAAAAAGTTGTCAAGGAGGTGCAATATTTCACAAGATTCGCGAGATTTCAGGAGAAGTCAGTGTGTACCACATATGCAAAGTGTGTGTCTCAGTCCTTAGCAAAGAAAGATTTTTGATGGAGACAGTAGGTTTGCTCATACAAATACTGTACTTGAATTTTGTTTTCAATACAAATAACTGTATTCTACGAATTTACGTGGGATATATTGTAACTATCTGGTTCTTCAAAGGAAAAAAAATTGTCAAAGGGGTGAAGTATAAATATAAATAAATCTAAATAAAATAACTGCAGATCTAATGGCTTAACACACCAGCTTGAGTAAAATTAATATCTTTGTTCAGAGTTCATTTTGACCAAAGGAAAGGTTTTCTGTTATTGATGCCAAGGTCAAGACATTATACTGATATCAAAAAACTAAAATCAACATTTATCAGTCACCAGATGCAATTAAAAATGTTTATTGGCTGGAACATTTTTAACTGCATCTGGTGACTGACAAATGTTGATTTTAGTTCCTTGATATAAGTCAAAGACCAATACTATACTGGCCATTAAACTTTAACAAAAGGTGTGCTTATTACTTTTTTAAAATTGCATCAATCTATTCACGATCTTGAAAATATTCAAGATCGGTTCCATATTCACAACCAAAAGACTTAATATCATGAAAGAACTGAAATGAAATTCTGTTTCATTAAAACAAGACTGGAATTTGATAGAGAAAGTATAATCTCACCTCAGGAGGGATGGGGTCCAGACCAGCGCAATTTTCATTGCATTTGTCATAGACGAGACGGAGCTTGCGGAAAAGGACAGAGAGCATCCGCAAGTGCTCCTGCAGTTTCCCCAAACGGTCCTGATGAGTGTTAGGATGATAGGTGACTCCATTCGGCAGCTGAGTGAGAAGACAGGGAGAATGAGAGTCAGCAGGGTAAAGTCTTCACCTGTGGATGGATGCCTTTGAGGGGAAGAACTTACCTGCATGTTTCTCAGCAGCTGAAAGATCTCCATGGTTCGTAAGACGATATCCTGCACCGTCTCCTGTCCGATCCGACATAGCGAGGCTGTGTTCACATCCCGAGCTGCCTGAGCCTGTTGCCCAGGGAACTGGGCCAGAGGAGGGGTTGTCATGGGGACAGCGGGATGTGGGCACTGAAGGCTGGGTGGCTATTCAGTGGGACTTTGTGGCATGTCTGTTAACAATATATGTTCATGTTTGTATAAGAGAGAGAGAGAGAGAGAGAGAGAGACAGAGAGAGAGTACTGATATGTTAAATGAAACATACACCTAAAACATATAACAAACCATACATTACATTTTAGCATCATCTAATCAAATTATAAACATTAAATAAAAAGCAATAACCTGCAAAAGCCATTGAAAACACATAATAATAGTCGTAACCGAATAAACACTGTTTAGATACAACAAAACATATTATTTAGCTCTACATTGAGCTAATATCATCAAAGCTTGAATATCTAACCAAACTGGACAAACATAAACTATCAGCCATAACATGTATGTGACAGAAACACAGAAAACGTTATTCGTCTAAATATATGCAACATTAACAGCGCTTAAATACCTTCTGATTTTGTTAGTGTTGTTGACAAAACGTCATTTTCGCCCGTGCTATGTTCTCGTCTGAGTCAGCCATCGCGAGATTTCACGAGAAGTCACCGTGTACCACAAATGCAGTGTGTGGCTCAGTGTTTAGCAAAGAAAGATTCTTGATGGAAACAGTAGGTTTGTTCAAACAAATATCGTACTTAAATTTTGTTTTTAATACAAATAACTATTCTACGAGCTTACATGTTATATAACTGCGGGTACGCTTTTTAGCTGAAGGTGCAGCGCGCCATCTAGCGTTCACTCATATTTTACATATTATTGCAGTTTTTTATGTCTGAGATTATGCATGCCACGTTTAAAAATCCTAGTGTCTCTTAAAAATGGTCATCTGCTATCTACAGTCCTGCAATAACATTTGGATTAAATAAAACTGAAACAGTATGAGTCTGTTCACATCTAAAGAAACTGTCAGTGCGTTATTGGAAATTAAAAGACTAAAGTTGCATAATGATCTCAGATCATTGGTTCATGACAAAAACAAAAACAAAGACAGACCTTCATACTGAATCAATTTGTGTGATTTTAAACGACTGAAAAGAATCAATGAGAACTTTTAACATCACACTCCCTGTGATCAGTAACATTGATTTCACCTGAGTTCAAGTCTGTTGCTCTTTTGCTTACATCTATTCATATGCCTAATAATCCTACATATCCTTTTTCAGTATCAAAGAAGATGATTCCATATAATTTAAGGTAATTTGGGGTCTGTGGCTTTCAGAGATGCAGGTCTTTCATTGTAAACCTGAGTGATTTTGTTCATCTCAGTAGAGAATATGCACTTAACACACAACAGTCTGCTGTTTACTCTTCTTATTCATAGTGTGTAAAGCCATGCAGGGACTTCCACTTCAAAAGGGCTTTTCTCTGAATATTCTGATTGTTAGCTTGGCTTGATTTTCTATCCTCATCCAGTGGACTATAATAGGATTAGACCATGGATGAGCAGGAGGAACAAAGAGATACAGTATTTTACTTAAAAGAGAATGAAAACAAGAGAGCAAGAGATAGTGATGGCGCAAATTAAGCTGCCTGTTCTTTTGATGGGCATTCCTTTGAGTAATTCATACAACAAAGGAATTAAGAGACGGAAAACAGACATTTGTGTAGAAACCTGTTCTAGATTTGATTTAAATTCTCTGTGTATTACACTGGGATGTAAGAATAAGAGAGTTTGTTTGTTAGATCTTTGAACATGAAATATTTCATCCATTATGTTAAAGATCACCAAGTAAGTGACACTGAAACTTAGACAAAGTTGGATTGTAACGCTCCATTCATCAGTTTAATTGTGAGTAATAAAAACAGACCAAATATGCTCCTGTAAGGCTTCACTAAGCAAGTAAGCCAAACTGTACAGTACCAACAAATATAAACATACATGTCAATTTTAATATTCATTTTATAAAACATTATATTTTAATTGCATATGAATATGCGTAACACTTTACAATAATTCCCATTTAGTCAATATGAACTAACAATGAAAAGCAGTTCATGTTAATTTTAACATTTCCTAATACATTATTAAAATCAAAGGTTCTATCCATTAATAGACCTGAGTTAATATTAATTATGATGAACAGTTGTGTTTTTTATTAACTGATGTTAACAAATATTAATGAACACTTAACTGTACTGCTTATTGTTAGTAACTCTTGTAACTAAAGGGATCTTATCATAAAGTGTTACTGTAATATGAATTTTCAGTCTTTGCTTGAGAAGTGAAAAACAAAACAAAATAACTTAGCAGTCCTGTAGTGATCAAAGAAATGAAAAGTCCTCTCAGCATTACAGAAATAAGAACAAAACTAAACAAACCAAGCCTACGATCAACAAGGTTCTGTTGATTAGTGGTAATTATCCCTTTAAAAAAGGGATGGTTCAAAAAGTACAGTACATTACACCATCATAGTAGTCTTGTTTGCTGACCACTAAAAATAAACATAAGAAAGAACAAATGTAAAATGACAGAACAAATAATGTTATTAGATGCCTATTCAAAATGATTTTCATTGCTAAAGTACCTTCTTACCTGGCTCAGTAAATTAGATTTGGCACATATCAACAAGTCATTTTCCTAACAGAAAAAAATTAAAAAAAAATGCGTATTTAAGCTCAGCTTCATGCCGTTTCAAACCTCTATGACTTACTTTCTTTTACAGAACAAAAATGAAGAGCAATGGGGTCCAAAAAGACCTTTTTTCAAAAATAAGGCTTGTAAAACTATATCAGCTATAAAATATGAACTCCACAATAATCCTCTTAAAAATGATCTCTTTTAGGGTCTTTTGTCCCTTTGGACCTGGGCCATTCTTTAATATAAAGTCTCTGGGTGTTTCACTTTGTGGGGTCTTGACAGAGGCTGCAGTCAGCCCTCTGGTCTGCCTGATGCTCCAGTTGAATGGTCACTGAATGGAAACTGTATGTGGTGAAACAGGCCTGGGTCATTTCTCTCAGCACCGCCTGTGGCTCTACGGTATCATCTGAGAAGTTCAAAATGAACAGATGGTTATAAACTCATGCCTAGGCTGAATATTTCAGAAATATGTTTTTGCTTTAGGCTATATGCTAATAAATGCCACACAGATTCTGTATGGAGTTAAAAGTGTTACCTATAGCCACATGAGCGGAGAGCACAGCCTGGTTCATTGTCAGGGCCCAGATGTGAAGGTTGTGCACAGCTTTGACACCTTTTACTCTGAGCAGTCGTTCCCTCACCTCATTATAGTTCACACCAGCCGGCGTACCTGTGGAGGAGAAACATTGAGGCTGAGGAGCTCCTAATTAAAATCCTCATGTTCCAAGAAATGTTTTAATGAGAATAAGAAATTCAGAGAACATGAAAAATGAAACAACCTTCCATTGAATGGCCAATAAAACAGCTAATTTTTATTTATAGATACTTATATTTAAGATTTTCCTTCAATTAATTTTCCACTCAAAAATCAAAATGCAGTCCTACTTATTCACTATTATTGTATATTTAAGAATAATAGGTAACTCATCAAAACTATGAAATAGCACAATTTTGTGGTGTGACAACCCCTGGAATCGTTGTTGAGACCACAAACTACTTTGATTGGAAGCCGATTGAAACACTTGTTCTTCATCAGACACTCCTTTTTAAAAGAGGCTTTCATTTGAGCCAGAGCGGGGCTTTGGTTTTGGAACATTTTGGTTTGGCCCTCACACTTTGACACTACAATACACTACATCTCCCCACATCCAGGCATCTTACATTACACACTGACATCACAGATGTTTTCCAAGACATAGGCCAAGACATAGGTGTTTTCTTTATTGCTTTCTTTATTTTTCTTTGCATGTGACTCTAACCCTTACATAAAGTTATATTTTTGAGTCAACAATTTGGTTTCGCATGTGTCCTTTGTTTGTTGCTCTCTTGAACCATGGGTTTAGAAATTTAGAAATTAAAATAATCAAAATTATATGACGGTCATTATAAGTGAGTCACTGAATCATTCACTCAACCGATTTGTTCAAAAACACTGATTCACCAGGGAACGAAAACAGTGATGTCATTATGAGTGAGTCAGTCATTCATTTAACCAATTCGCTCAAAACACTTCATTATTCTGGAACAGAACACCATTATTGTAGATGCACATAAATAAGAGATTCTCTTTTAGCTTTGTTTAGGACTACTTTCATTGACGGAACTAAAATAGACGAAGTACTGTAACTTAGACAAACAATACTATGTCTAAAGTCAATATTATGTCTGTAAGTACTCTGCATTAACTTAAGTAAACATATTAGCTTCTTTAAAGTAACCACTCTTTGCCTAAATTACAATTCTACAATTTCTGAAGCATAACCGAAACAGCAAAAATCACAAATAAGACATTTTTACCTTCCATTAAGACAATAATAATGTCCCTCATGATGGTGAACGTGGTGCCCAGGACAAATAGAGAAAAAAGGAAGGTGCAGATGGGATCTGCAATTTTATATTCAGGCTATAAAAAGAAAAGAATTCAGTTCATTAGGATCATGCCATCAAATTGCATCTATACTTATCGTTACAATAAAATGCATTCACACAACACCAATATTCTCTCATAACTGCCTATTTTCTGCTCTATGTCTATATGAAAAACAGATCAAGCCACTGTTCAAGCCATTGTTACTTTTATGTTAATATTGCTGGTTCATCTGTTAGGACTCATTAATGCTAATAACCTCTGATCTTTTACCTTAAAAAAGATGATGAGTGCACTGACAAGCACACTGACACTCTGTAGAAGGTCTCCAATGACATGGACGAATGCTGCCCTGACGCTAGCATTAGTTTGTTGTCTTTTACCAGACCCATGCTCCTCTACATCATAATGGTTTGAGTTAGAATGACTGTGGTTGTTTTTCTTCCCATGGTCGTGACTGTGGCCGTGGCCGCTGCTCAGACCACCGTGACTATGGCCATGGTCCGACTGATGCAGAGTGAAGGCCATTCTGCACAGAGAAGAACAGATAGAAGCCATCTTCACAGCAAATAACAATTTTGTTAAAATGCCAAAGGCCATAAATGAGGCTATTAATAGCGTGCGGTTATACTCTGTAATAGAACTGCATTGCACAATGAGGTTTTTGTCTTACATAATGTTGGCCAGTACAGCACAGCCAGAGGTGATAAGCATGACTGTGCCCTCAATAGTGAAGTCATCATCAATGAGCCGTTCCACTGCTAGATACACCAGCACACCAGTAACCAGCCAAATGGTGAAGACAGACAGCAGAGCACCCAAGATTTCTGAAAACACCCAATATTATATAAGTAGATGAAATTACACTTGTAGTTCACTAGCATACATCATGAATATATAGAATATAGAAGTATTATAAATATATTACTGTTCAAAAGTTTGGGGTCCGTAAATTTTTTTTTTAATGTTTCTGAAAGGTCTCTTATCCTGACCAAGGCTGCAATTATTTGATCAAAAATGCAGATTTTTTTTTTTTTTAATATATTTTGAAATGTCATTAAAATTTGCATTTTAGTATATAATAAAATGTCATTCATTCCTGTGATTTCAAAGCTGAATTTTCAACAGCCATTACTCCAGTCTTCAGTGTCACATGATCCTTCAGGAATTATTTTAATATGTTGATTTGGTGCTTAAGTAGTATTTCTTACTATTATCAATGTTAAAAACAGTTGTGCTGCATAATATTTTTGTGGAAACCACAATAGATTCTTTGTTAGGGACTTCTTAATGAATAGAAAGTTCAAAAGAACATAATTTATATGAAATAGAAACATTATAAATGTCTTCACTGTCACTTTTGATCAATTTAATATGTCCTTGCTGAATAAAAGTATTAAGTACTGATCCTAAACTTTTGAATGCTAGTGTATTTACTTTTCTCTTTCTTCATTTTATGTATAGATTTATATATAGAGAGAGAGGGAGAGAGAGAGTGAGTGTACTGTTTTTTTAAGAAGTAGCAGACATCCAGGACTTTTGGGCCACATGACAACAATTTACTGTTCTACAATTCCAGTGATTCACCTGCTCGATGCCAGCCGTAATTTAGAGTGCGTGTAGCAGGTCTGGACGACAGCCACAGCGAGCACAAACTGATGATGAAGCTGGTGAGGTCCACAAGCAAGTGGGCGGCATCTGTCATCACTGCCAGACTCCCAGCAAAATACCCACCTGTACACAGACCAGACAGCAGCACATATTCACCAGCAATCCTTTGTGTACAAAAACAAGTATAGTAGCTCATTTGCAGCCGATCAGCAGTAAGGGTCACACACCTAAGATCTCGCCCACCATGAAGACCAGACACACTGCTGAAACAATGTACAGGCGTTTCTTTGCTAGCTTTTTTTCACGCTCTCGGTCTTCCAGGGCACGGCTGTTATCGTGACAGTGTTTACCATCATTCATCTCACCTGTGGACATACTGAAACAGTAAAGAACATTAAAATAAGTAGGCCTAAATTAAGATCCCTAATTGATTTCTTGGAGTCATAGTTTTGAATAACAAACAGCACATCTAGCTATCTAAACGTAGACTACTTGAATGTATGACAATTCACCTGGAGCCTACAATGATATAAATACATAACTATATAAATTAAAATAATAAGGTATTCCTGGTAACACCAGACTTCCAGAAATACCCTGGAGTCCAAGCAATTAAACATTTTGGCATTATACATTTGCACTTTACATGTGTAAATATTGATAAACTTACAGGAGCAGAAGAAACTCAAAAACTAGCCTTTTGTTTCATCTGATCTCCGTTTGTTCAATGTGTATACTGTCTCATTGACCAAGAAATCGCTCCAAATGATTCAGTCCGCACGAATCGAACCGAATCGATTCAGACCGTTTTGTAAACCCGTTCGGCCAACTCACTGAAAAGAACCGACTCAGGCACCATGCCCTCATTTCTCACCCGGATTGGGGCGCAGTGCAAAATTTGCACTCCACTGAGCCCCTTCTCAACTTTTGTAATCTCACTCATTACTAACTAATGAAAAGACTATAAATGATACAAAGTAAATGAAACAAAAAAAAATTTCACTGTGCTCTTATGTGGTGTCTATAAAACACTGAAAATCTAATTCCAGTTTTAAAAAAACTCAACATTTTGCTAAAATAATAATTTAAAACACTAATAAATTAAGAGAAATAAAGAAAATCAAGCAAGCAAAAATTCATTTACCTGTCCGACGCGATGGTGTACATTTTTGCGCCGTTGTCCGTGACCAAACGAAACTTCTCCGGATCATTTTGGACCATGGTTTTACTTTTCCTTCACTTCACTTAATTTGGTTTAACTCTTTAGGCTATCAGACGTTTAAAATATGAATTATACCTATGTAAAATGCTAAAATAACGATAAAAGATAATAAAACGTCGTCCTGTCACAGTGCTGGCAGCATCCCCAGGAGGTAAAGTGCTGATATTCGAGGCTCAGTGCAAAAGCGCTGTTATTTGAAGCCTTGTGACTGCGAACCGTGTGCAAACAGTTTCTGATCAAACGGTCTTTTTCTTCCACAAATCACAATGGTATGCTTTAGGATCACTCCATCCGGGGACAATAACTCGACCATTTACAAGAATGAAGTGACGGTGTAGTATTTACTTGTGCATAATGAACTCACTGAAATATTTTTTGCTCTTTATGAAGCTGCTGTGGTAAATGTTGAAATTGCAATTTGTAACTTTAAGATGTGACTATATAAAAGTACATTAGAGTAGCTACATCAAAAGAGTACATGTATCACAGACACAATTTGAACCAGTCTTGTTATAATAAATAGGAGGTGTAAGTCTTAATATTTGGTGCTCAGTGAAAAAGCGGATTTATCTGACGCCTTGTGACTGCGAACCGTGTGCAAACGATCAGGCTGCTTGCAACTCCAGACTGCGATGATGACTGACAGTGAAAGACCCCAAGAAAGCTGACCTTTTGCAGAGACAATCAGTTAACACGTCCTTGAAGAGCTCTAACACATTCAGTAGGTTGATTAGGTTTAAATGGTTGGCTAATTTAATCACTTCAATGGTTCATTGTATTTTCCCAAACAAGTCAAGAGAAGACTATTGAAATTATTATAACAATTTAATACCAAACCTGAAGGATAGGCTACTAATGGAAATTTCCTCAAATAATTCACATCATATTACAAATATATATATATATATATATATATATATATATATATATATAATACATTATTCTCAATAAGACTTACCCTCCCAACAGTCCCTGTAAAAAACAAGGAAATTTAACAAACATTTAACAAACAGCATATAGTGGGAACACAAATTAAAATCTGTAAACAAAAGTACAGTTTGTGCAAACATATATAAGTAAATACAATCATAGAATATAAGTAAACAGACTATTTTATTCTTTGCCTTCAGCTTTATTTGGCTCAGACCAACACATTACTTACAAACGCTGATGTTAAAATGTACACTTGCAACTAAATAAGTTAAAAGTTGTGGTTTCACAGGCAATTAACGGCCTCTTGGGATCCTACAAAGGAAACGGTTTGACTAGTAGTTTGATTCTTTTCATCACAGATGACCAATGAGGGAGAGACCATACAGTAAAATGCACATAAACGCTAATGCTTCAATCAACAAACCCATAGGGACAGTAAAAAATTGTCATCTTTACCAAAGCACTGTCTTTAGATGAAAAGGGGGATAAGATGACCGCTAAAATATTTGAGTTTGTTTGATCAATGGTGCGAAGACCATTGACCTTTTGAGGCATGTGAAATTGTGTTTCAGATAGGTTCACTTTTTCGGTCATAATTTCATAATTACAATGAAATAAACCTAAAGAGATTATAATCTGAATATTATAAAGTATACTCTACTATTGGAGCAATGTATGCTGGTAAGCACAAACCCAAAAGGTAGAACATCTCTTTGCTCATTGCAAAGCTCTTAGAACTACATTAACTACAGCACATGTAACCTTCAGTTTGCAAAAGGGGTTCGTTGATATGACCGCCGCACTGAAATACTGCAGCTGATTATAAGATACTGCACTGAAATGAATATTCACTGCAAAAATACAAAAATAACATCACCACAGATCTGGAGTTCTGAAGTACTATCAAATGAGTAAGAGAGGAGCTGGAGAGAAACCTACAGACTGAAGAACAGATGGGTATTATCAAACCAAACTGCCATTTAATGTCTATTTGTAAAGTAATTTACCATTGGAGATGTTTATTTATTAAGTAGAACGTCTATTTGGTGTCTTGCTTTTATGGAAGCTTCCAAAACAAAGCAATAAAAAAGGAAAAATCTGAAGTTCTTCAACTGACTTATCTTGTTATTCAAGAACAACTTCTATCATGTCTGCATTGATTCCAATGCACTTTAACTTGGGTGATCATACGTCCTCTTTTTCCCCAGACATATCCTGGCTGGGATGTCTAAACTACATAAAATGGCCAGATTTTGGCTTTGTTTTTCTATTGATGTGCTCTTTACAGTCTTCATATATTATATATACACATGTATTTACATTGCCTTCTTGCGCGCCACAATTGGCCAATTATGTGCAATGCCTGTACAGTAACAGCAAGTCAATAGGAAACAAAAGCAAAAATCCAGACATTTAGGGCAATTTAGAAATCCCAGCCAGGACGTATTCAGGAAAAAGAGGACGTATGGTCACCCTGCTTGAACAATACTTCTTCATTACAAAGGGGGACGATGAATTCAAGTGATGGTGCTCATCACTGAAACACTCAGGCAGCCATGGACTGCATATTGGACATATCCACTACAGTGGCCAGGTGGTGTCAACTCTTAGAAAATGAAGCAAGAAAGACTGACAGCCAGAGGACCAGGAGAGTGGTGATGGGGTGAGTCCAGCTCAATCAGAGGGGCTGTAAAGATCGCCGGAGGAGGGCAGACGGACGTGGCCACCTGTAACATTAGGGAGCCGAGAGAGGTCTGGGAGACCGCTGAGACGAGAACGCAGCTCCTTCCGTACCTGGGACACTCGGGCCAGTTTGCGCTTGTATTCCTAAAATAAAAACATGACAAAACGCTACTTAGTTCAAAAAATATAACTGGCAATACATTAGCACAATAAAAATGTACAATGAAAAAAATATAGAATTAAACGTAATTAAATTTTGAAGTAAAATAACAAATACAAACATTTTTTGTAAATGCTCTCTAATAATGTTTGTTTTATTTACAACTTTTTTTTCTTTTTTTTTTTACTTTTTACAAAGTATGGATTCCATTGTTTTGTGTTGCTGCAGAAATCCTTAGTTGTTGTTTTTTGTTTGTTTGCTTGTTTGAAAATTAAAATGCTTTTATATATTAAAGATAAGGTTCTTTAAAACCTGTAACAAGTCTAACTCTTTTTGGAATTTACTAAATCTAATGAACTGTTTAATTCAGTTCAGATATGCAAACGGTGTTATTTACATCACTTTGTTTCAGCTCTCTCAAATATGTAGCTGCATTACTGTTTACAATGAGTACAGATACATTAAAACAACATTGTATGATGTTATAAGAAGCATTTTAAACATTTATATAAGTAAAAGAGCTTAGAAAACATCCTAAAGCTCCTAGAGGCAATATATTTTGTATTGATTCTAGTGAGCCTCTTGTGTGTTTCCTCATTTGTGGGTTGTTTTAAACTACTAATGTTTAATTGACATTAGTCACAATGTTTAGGAGTGTTACTCTGTTCCAACATGTAAAATTAAGCACATAATGTTTTAAAATGTACTTTTAAAATCTCTTCAACATGCCTAAGTATTATTAGGCACTAGAATGTTTACTTTTGTAAAGAATTAGAAAATCATCTCAGAACTAGTTTTAAATCTTTATTTAAATTTAATTAATTTACACAGGAAACTTTTTCAACCATGATAAATGTCTGTCAGATAGACATGTTAGATGCATGTGTTATAAAACCAGACTAATTTAACTACAAAAATTACAAGTTTGTACCTTTTGTTCAAGGAAATGAAATATGGACTACAATGATGTAATAACAGGATAACTATTTTTAACCTCTTGCAATCAGACTTTAAGGGGTTTAAATTAAAACTTAATTATATGTATTAAAATTAAAACCTATACATAAATGCATGAACTATGCTTATAAAAACAATCTTGTCTAGATGAACTGTGTTAAAAGATTTAATTTAAATAAAAATTCTATAGATTAACATTGACACATTTGACATTATAAACTATGAACAATGAACAATCTTTTACAAGCATTTGTTAATCAGCATTTGTAAACACGCTATTGTTCATTAGTTAATACATTTTGAACTAACAATCTTAACCAAGAATAATAGATGCTGCAAAGGTGTTCATTGTTTAAATGATGTTAACTACAGTAGAACTACTTTTAAGGCATATAACTTTTTAGTAAAGTGTTACAAAATAACCACAGCCAGTTTCTTAAGTTATTTCACTCAATAAGGATGTATTTGTGAAAGCCAGTGCATAAGCAAAAAAGATGCACACTCAAGAGATCAGTGTTTTCTTTTTATTTTCTTTTTATTTATTCTGTAAAGGCGACATCAGGTGGAACACAGGAACCTGCTCACTACCTGTTGGCAAAGGCTGGAAAACGAAGCAGTTAATGCCCATAACACTTTTATGAGAACTTAAGTCTTTACACTTACCAGACCGGTAATGCATGTCTCATGCATAGGAATTAAAAGATAAAGAGATATCTAAGCTGCATTTGCTGAAATTACATGGTATTGGAGTTTCACTGCCCTCTATGGGCAGAACAAACCCAAATATGAAGCAACCACATGCAGCTATAATCACACAAACATAAGTATAAAAAGAAGGAAAGAAGAGGAGAAAGAAACTGACATGTACAGACAGCAACTGAGGATAAAAAGAAAAGGGAAGAAACTGTGAAGTTAGTAAATTTACCCACTTCTAGTTTCTGCTCGTTCTGGGCCAGGCCGTCTCTCTGACTCTGCAAAAAGACGGCAAGCGTGCGTGTGAGTTGCCGCCGATCATCAATCTCTGCTGCCAGCCGCCCACTGTAGTCAGCTAGAAGCATGCAGGCCTCTTCCACCAACCGAGAAAGACGTTCCCCTGACTCTTTATCTGAAAAAACACAATCAGGACAGACATAGATGGTCAGAATGGTTAACTACATATGATTTTTTGACAATCAAGCTTTCTATATAGTGCTGCAGGGATGATGTATTTTTGTAGGCCAAAACTTGGAAACAAGCTTTTTTTCCCCCTCAAGGGAACCAGGGTGCAGTGTTGCCATCATTAAGCTTAAATCATAGGTGTTTTCTGTGAGAACTGTGGTCATTTGTGCAATAAGATTTTTGTTTTTTCATGTACACATGCTGACAGACACATTTTGCGGTCATGCTATGAATGCTGTGTTTTCTAAGACAGTCTGTCAAGTTAAAGAGTTCAAGTTTTGAAAATCTGGGGACCCCAGCGTTCTGTTTCAATTGAGCGATTGCAATCTGTGCTCTAGCTGTGCTGACACCGCAAACTATCAATTAAAATTAGATTTTTATTTAATTCTGTTTCTGCTGCATTTACTTAGTGAAGGAGGGTTGCATGGGTGTTCTCACCTGTAACTTTGTGCAATAGGAAGGTGTCCTGCACCTCTGGCGGTAGAGCAGAGATCCTCTGGCGAAGAGCTGCATCGCTGGAGGCTGCGTTTTCAAGCTCCTGTAGTGCTCGGATCAGATCTGCAGTCTGAGACATACAAAACAAGTCATGACATGGAAGACTAAACTGACTTGAGGTCAGTTTATAGGCATATATGCATTATATAAAATCATCTTTTCATACCTGTGGAGGTTCAGCAGGGGAGCTTTGGGAGGCAAAGTCATCGTCATTCACCTTAATCTCCTCATAAGGCCTTTTCTTGGCCTTCTTTTCTACCTCTGTAAATCATGAGGAGACATTCTCCATGTCATACTTTAACAAAGACTTTACATCACACCTCAAAACAAACCGCTTTCTGAGCGACTATACTGAAATCAGTGTGACCTTGTGGTGGTTTACTTACGTAGGACATCAGAGAGTTTGTCCAGTATGTCATTTTCATAGACGGCTCTTTCCTGCCAGATGGACAGAACTCGACCTAACTGTTTCTTACAGCTCTCGTCTCCTTCACTGGACAGGATAGATAAAACATGGTAAATATAATTTTAGCACAGGAAGAACCAGAGCAGCATGACTACAAGATGCAAATGTCTGGGTTACTCTAGAAAGTTAAAATAAAACACCATACTAGGGTGTGTATTTTTTATGTTAATTGGGCATTATTATTATTATTAAAACTCACTGCAATTAAGAAATATTTAAATCTTAACACAGAATAACACAGTTTTTATTATATATATATATATATATATATATATATATATTTAAATACACATATATAATCTAAGAAAAATTTTTAAATCTATTGACAGCTATTCAAATGGGAAAAAAACATTAACAGCCTGTTAATTACAATCTATAATTAGGGTTGCAAAATTTGGAAAATTTCCAGTAAATTTCAGAAACTTTCCAGAAATTTTGGAAACTTTCCGGGATTTTTTGAAAGTTTCCGGAAATTTTCCACCCCTTTGCAACCCTATCTATAATACAATGTACTAAATCCACTAAATGATGAAGAAAAATATAACAATTTCAATTTAAATGGGAGCTAAACAACCCAAATATACTGGTCTGTCTCACCTGGAGACATGTTTGAAAGCATCAACAATGACTGGGGAAAAGTCTTGTGTGAACTCTGGACCTTTCCTCTTGCTGTTCTGTATGACATCATTTGCAAGATACAGGAAAGTCAGCTTACGGGACACCTGGGCTGCACAGAGAGACAGAGCAGAAAACATTTCTTAATTTAATAGGCTGTCTGTCTTAGAAAGAATAATTCTTTAAATATTTGTGATCTAAAATAAAAGGCATGTGCTGTTTAATTAAACCAAATGAATCATTTATACCATTGGTTTTGAATGTTGAGAGGGGAAAAAAAATCTATTTGAGGCAACTGAATAGCAGTTAAAATATGTACTAAGGAACAAAAAACACTATTGTTAGGGTGTGAATACAGGCCAACCATGCTCGGCATGTAGGATTTCAAGAGAGAAATGCTTGTTATGGATTCCTCTTGAACACAAAAACCTGCTATGGAAACTACACCTTCACTATCCACACAATGACATCTCAAGAGAGATGATCTAAAGATAGCTCTGTTTTTTATTACCACCAATCAAGCAATGCACCCACTATCCAAACCCATCTCCACACAAATACACAGTATTCAGAAATGAAGGCCATGTAAGAACTTTAAAAGGATGAACACTCATGAAAACAAACCTAACTCAAAAGCACAATACTGCATTCAAACAGGGCCTGCACTTGATCATGTTATTCTGAAGCTGTAATATTATCCCATTAGCCTTAAGGAAGCTCATTCTCAAGCAACTAGGTTAAACCATAAAACCAAGAATGCATGGTAATCACTGGGAGATGGCATGAAATCCTATGAATTAATCTTAGCGCTGCTATCCCACACAGTAATCCAAAGCCCTCATTGTTGTCCTAATCACTATCTAGGTCTAAACAAAAATGACTCAACACTTGTTAAGAAACTCTAAGTAGGCTAGATCATTGATTTTCATACAGAAAGATGGCGCCATCTGTAAAGGGCAGATTAAAATCACTTCTCCATCTACACAGCGGCTTTATAACTTATATTTATTACATCAATCAAGTATTACATCTACACTGACTGAGGTAAACTGAGGTCAACTAAACAGCATTGCTAAGTACACGCCATATCATCACTCTGCAACAAGTCAAACACATGACAATTACTGGAGACCAGTTTTCCAAACACAAAATGAATCATTATACTATAAGCTATAACGAACCCTAAAGTCAATAAGTTTAACATACACCTTAACGTGATGTTTGCATGCACTCTGTTGGAGATGAATACAAAAGAGCTGATCAAAGAATCTAGACTCCTACAGCACATTATGTGTCATTATCACAAAGGTGCAACATTATAATAAGCCTTCGGTGGCACCAGTGGTTATGCAGGATCAGACTAAGTGAATGTTTATCATGTCTGTGAGAAGATAAAAGAGGACTGCGTAGACCTGCGATAATAGGTCAAATGGACAGTCTTAAAAATGGTTCCTATGCAACTTCTGTTAAGTATATATCTCTAATTCTCTATATACACTAATAGATGCAAAAATCTGTGGCAACATGAACAGGAAATGATAAAGCAATGAAATCTAAAGCCACTGTGAAATTGGATTCTAATTGGTTAATATTGATGCATCCAAATTAATTTCTTAGTGCTTCAGCAGCAAGCCAAACGCATTGACATATTGCTACTCTAGCATCATTTTTGGTCATATTAAATTGTCCATATTACCCATGTATGCATGAAATAGATAGTAGCATATGTGAAACGCCTCATCAGAAAAGCGCTAATTAAACATCACTATTTCTGTCAATGATTTTGGCCACCCAAAACTACTCTTTTTTTTTTAGCTTAATATTTCAGTGCATCACTACTACAGCAATAGCACTGACAAAATCTGTAATTATGGAACTAATAACCAGCCATCAGACTGGGTGATCAAACAAAGCAAGTGTGTGTTTGCAAAAAAATACAGTACTTTCCATTCAAAGAGGGGGATCTAGTCGATCGTAAACTAGACTTTCGGATCAACTACACTTTTTTTAAAAGCACACCCTATGTTAGATCAGAAAGGTCTGATCTCATCCCAACACAGACCACATGTGCCAGGCAGGAAAGTAAAGAGGTCTGGGTACAGGTATAATCATTGCTTCTTGCCATTTTTACTGGATATTTCACTTGACCAAAAAAACCACAACACACTCACACGCTGGTCTATGGCCTAAAACCCCCCAAAATATGGCCGAAAACCCCCCAAAATATGGCCTAAAACTGAATCTAGTAGGGAAACTGTAAATATATGCTTCAAAATGGCTGCCAGGGTCAGTAAGAGCATCAACAACTGTGGAAAATAGATCATAACATATCTAATGTACATATATTATATTGAATATTTCATCTGGGATTCACCTAAATCTTATATGCAGTAGTGAAACTTTAATCTGAGTTGACTTAACACATGTTGCTGAGTGTCTCAATACCTGCAATTATCATACAGACTGGTATTGTGTTTATTAATAAAGAAAATAAAGAATAATAAATGAATAAATGAGGATTTGTCTCAATAATAACCTGCAAAGTAAGCTGCAGAATATGTAAAGGAATCAAAACATGTAGATGAGCTAAGGTGCTAGCTTACAAGGGAACCTATGATTAGCTTGTTTGCTACATGTGCTGTTTAATTTAATTTCAAAACGACAAAACATAACATAACCTCGCATTGTGAAGCTATTCTGTGTGTTTGAGGTAAAATATACCTCTCCTTACCTTTCTTCAGCTCGTTATGCCAGACTTTGACGATGGTTTTGGAGTGTTTTCTGTGGTGGATGAGCCACAGTGAAAGGGTCTGCACGCTCTGCTGGGAGTTACTCAGTTCTGATAATTTCTTCTCCAAAGCAGGCTCCGAGAACACGGACATTTTCAATTACAAGTAAGAACTGGGTAGAAAAGGCTCCTTGCCTAAACCAGGCACCCGAAGGTCGAGGATATTAGAGCTGATAACTCCTCAAGCTAGCTACATTCCCTGGTTTACCACAGAGCATGCGCAAACTCACCGCGCATGTATGAGGCTGTTACAAATCTTATGACCACACACAGACAGTTTGGGGCATGAAGTCTAGCTCTGCTTCAAATTTCAGTCATTCATGTGATAATAAAATATAAATATGGTATACGAGTTTAAGTGACTGGATATAGGCCAATAGTTTTGCGGGGATCGAAGTTGCAGTCTTTGATGAAGACACCAGCACAGCATAATGCAAAACAATATAAATAATAAGAAGAAATATCTCCAACATGGATAATAATAAACGTTTTTCATAAAAAAAATAAGTCAGCAGTAATGGCTACTGAAGATTAAAATAAATAAATAAATAAAGCTAAATTAATTTAGAAATTTTAATAACTGACTTGTTTTTATTATTATTATTCTTAGGCATCCTTCCGTCTTCAGGAGATGATGGTGTGGCTTCCAGTTTGAGTTTCCAGTTTTTATTATTATTATTATTATACATTTAAAGCAGAGTGAAATGTTTTAGAGGCCTGTTGGATTGTCTGTTTAAATGTTTAATTTCTGTGCAATCTTGCTTGTAAGTACCCTAGAAGGGTCTAAATTATAATTGTTTTTGTTTTTGTTCTTTTTTTTTTTTTTTTTTTTTACTGTCTTTTAATTTTCAGGGATATGAGGAGAGATTGGGAAACTTAAGAAACAGTCAGTAATTCATATGGTGCCGCTTCTGTTGATGTATTTACTGCTTCTCTCCTGAGCTGCTCAAATAGTTCCGAGTTCTCAGAGTTCAGCACACTGTTGTGACATCATAATGGAGATTCCATTCTGGCAGCTCTAAACTGCTGTTCTGACAATTGTCTTCTGTTGGTGTGTTTGGAGTGAAAAGATCGAAAGCTACTTTCGTGACTTTCTGCAGATATTGACAAATACTGAATTCACTTGCAGCATTCAGTGTCCACAATGGCACTGTTTAGCAGTGTATTTAGACAACTTTTTGAGTGTTTTGCTCCCTTCTTGCACAGAAGGGAGACACCTTTGAGAGCACAGCAGTGTGCAGCACAAGAACAGGCGGCACTGGAGACACTTCCAGAGGCACCGTTGACAAAGGCGGGTGAGAGTGAGGCCTTCGACTTCACTGCCAAATACAAGAAGTGCAGGAGAAGACGCCGCCAGGTACCTGAGAAGTACTAGCTTGCATTGAAAAAAAACTGGTTTAGAAACAGTTTTCACTCAGAAATTGCTAATAAATTTCACAATTAATCACAAAGAAACATGTACACATTGAATTAAATGTAAAATTTCGAAACAGAAAAACTGAAATAGTATTGTCTTGTAAAATGTACTTCAATAAGCTTTATTCACAAACTTAAAACATCGTTTTTGACAGTATGGAGAGAAAGAGGAGGAAAGACAGGTGAAGAGAAAGGTGAAAAAGGAGAGAGAGATGAATGAGGGAGGAAGTTATAAAGACAAGACTGCAAAAGAAAGAGAGACACTTAGCCTTGAAAAGATAAAGGAGAGAGGACACGTGCAGCAGAAAAAAAGAGAGTCTGCCAAATTAAGAGAGATGCAGAGTCTAGAAAATTTGATGGAGGGAGGAAGTGAGCATAGACAGGCTGGAGAAAAGAAAAAGAAGAAGAGAAAACTGAAGGAACAAAAGACCACTGAGCCAACTCCACTTCTTGTGGAGGTCAAACCTAAGCAAACTCTAGTCAGTTCTCCAGTGAGATCTTCCTTCTTAAAGCCAATAGAGGGAGAACTTCCAGTGCTTCCAGGTGTCTCTGAACACCTCACTCTACCAGCTGCTCGCTTCAAACCCCTGCCGCCAGTGACAAAACTGCCCAAGTGTCCTCAAAAGTCAGCTCCTGCACCTGAGGAAGTGTCTCTGCCATGTTCTCCTCTTCAAGTGGATCCTCCCAAACCGCTGAGGGTTCCTCCACGTCCCACTCCAGCACCTGATGAACTGTTTTCCCTCCGACGCACCCAAGTGAGTCCTCCCAAAAAACTGGTGCTTCCTCCGTGCCCCACTCCTGCATCTGATGAAGTTGTTGATCTGCAATGTTCTTCAACTCAAGTGGAGCCTCAGCAGTCCACTTCTTCCCTGGTTGAGCCGCCTCCACAACTCATGCTCATTGACATAGAAGATGAGGAGAATGAGTATGTGGAGTACACAGGGAAGACCATCTGGGCCTGTGACTTACTTAAGTCTGAAAGCCCCCGACCGCTGGAGGCTGAAATGAAACCAAGAAAAATGGTTGCTTGGTTAGAGAGTGACAGCGAGGTGCTGGAGGAAGTGTGGGCGAGTGAAGTGGTGGAGATCCAGGGATGTGAGGAAGTGAAAGATAACCCTGATGAAATGGGAGACTCCAAGGCCATAGAAGGGCAATTGGATGATGCCTCTCAGAAACAGAAGGAGTTGGATGAGCACATGATGAAGCTGTTCTGTGTAACCTCTCCTGAAGGTCTCAAGAATGAGACCCAGCACAATGTGAATGTCCAGGAAAAGCCAAAGAGCAAAAGAAAACTGGCACTTTTTCTGTTGACGTGGGCAGAAGAGAAGGCCAAGAAAAAGGAGAAGAAAATACGGAAGGAGAAGGAGCAAAGAGAAAAAGAGTTGCTGCTTGACCGCTACAAGAGTGATCCAAAACTGAAGCATTTGTTGATCAACAAGCACAACCGCCACTACTGCTCCTCTGAATGAAGATCATTGTCCCTTTCCAAAACATCCTCTTCACCTTTAACCTATTGCACAATTCTGTGTATAAATAAAAAAAAACTGTGCAAACTAAAGTCTGCAAGTTTCCTGACTATTAAAACATAAAAACACATTTAGTGTTTAAATGTTTAATATTTTTAACCATTTTGAATATCCATTTATAACTAAATGAATGTCACTTATGCTCACCAAGATTAGATTACAACATTAAAACTACACTTGATTTGAGTAAAAATTATGTTCATAAGTTACAATTAAGTTTATCATATTGTCTATGATGTGGATATTTCCAATACATCACCGAGCCTTCTTTTTATGTTTCTTCCACTAGAGGTCCCCTAAATACATACTGCATGTATGCTATTATTGTTGTTTTTGACAAAAATTACACATTTATTTATAATGTCTCTTTCAGAGACTGCTGCACATTCACATTAACATAAAATCCATATGTGAAAGTAAACAAATTCACATTTTCTAAACAAAATTGTAGTAATGCAGACTATTAAAACTCAAAAATCTCTATTTTTTACATGATCATAATTATGATGAGAAGAAGAGTTGTAATGTTATTTTTATGATATTCATGACACTTCAATTCTTATTTTTACTAAAAATAGACATGTTAGGTCATGACTGAACAATAAATACTAATACATCACAAATACTAAAGTCACCTTTACATATTTTCCCATACACAAAACAAAAAAAAAAGGTACAAAAGCTGTCACTGGGGCAGTACCTCTTCAGAAGGTACACATTTGTACCTAAAGTACATTTGTACCTCCATACATATTAGTACCCAAAAGGTTTTGAACCTTTTTTCTGAGAGTGAAGACTAATTTTATCAATATATTAATATTAGACACAGAATGAAACAAGCAGCTGTTTTTGAGTGATTCACTCAAATGATTCCTTCCAAGATACTGATTCATTTAAAATTGGTCTCATAACCATTTTCAACAATTCACAGCATGTGACATTTCATATATGATTTTTAATCTACTCCAGTCACTAAAAGAACAACAAATGACAATTTCAAGCTGTGTTTTCCTCTAATTTTATTTTTGTAATGAAAAGCAAACAGGCTGCAGAGGAACTTCAGTTTAATGCAAATGTACAGTGCAAAGACATCTACAAAGCCCAAACACACTCTACACACCTCGATCCACTATAGTTTTACTTATGCAGAAGTTAATAATAAAGACAAATATTTCATTAAAATAAACAACAAAAAGGGTTATGCCACTCAAGTCAATATTTTCTTAACCCATGACTTTCACAGCCAGTTCAGTGTTCAATAGCTCCACAACGCAAGAGATTTCAGCTGGGTACATGACATTTCAGTGACCGTTAACTAATTAGCTGTGAAACCATTTTACATTCACATCTGAAACCATCTGGAGTGAATATGCTTTAGTATACAATTGTAATAAATAGAAATCTGTTTATATATTGCAATTAGCCCTAATTTGCTTAAATAAATGCCCTGTTAATTTTAGTGTTTTTTTTTTATTTATTTAAAATGAACCATATTACCATGTTCATGACAATTCGTCCACTACCCAGCAGACTTCCTCTGGCAGTTTAATAAATAACTTATAAATAACCACAAAACATTAAATGCAAGAATTATCCAAGAAATATCCTGCTATTTTGCAGCACATGGAACATTTTTGCAAGGTAACATGCAACTAACGATATTTCCAAAAGCATCAAATAATCCAATATTCCATTCACATTCGTTAAAATAAGGGAATACATCTCTTTCCCTCAATCACACACACATATACACAAACAAAACAGCAAAATGATCTATTTGATGAAAAAAAATGTAAAGTAGTCAGCATGAAAGAGAAAAGAGTCATGTAATGTAGTGTTTGAGCCTCAAATACTGACATTTGGAACGATTTGATAAGACAACCTCACAAGCTCACCTTCCTCTCAAAAAAAAAGAAAAAAAAGAAAAAAAAAGAAAGAAAAACAAACTATACACAGGCTTTATTTTACTTCTCATAGTTATACTGTAAGCAATACAGTCAACTGAACAAACGTTTGTCATCTTGGAGTGTATATATTGGTGGTATTATGTTGCAAAGCAGTAATGTTACAGAAACGCACACATTAGTGAGCAGCACAGCCAGATATTCAGATATTCATGCCTAGAACTAGAGGGGTTTGAGCTTTATTTGACTATTTACAGCTACTGTATATATGCAAATGTTTGGAGAAATATCTATGTCTGTCTGACATTCTTCGCTGTGTTAGACTATCATGCAGAGACTTTATATTGACTAGTGGAGCACATTAGTATCATGTTCATTGCTCTGACATACAAATCTCCGCTCACTGATATCTGCTCTTTCTTTCTCCCTCTCTGTCAACCAGGCTACGTGCAAATGTTAGTCGAGTGAAATTTCTGCCATGCCATTAGGATGCAACTGATGAGTCATATCACGCTATAGATCTCCAGAACCACAGAAGCGGTTTTAACAAGGACAGAGCGAGCAATGTAGAGGAACTTTAAATGGGTTCTTAAATAAATTTCTGAATTCTGATTTTGCCCAGAAAAGGACAAAGAGCTTATGTCCTTATCAGCCTGTACATGTTGACATACAGGGAATGTGAAAAAATAATTAAGAATATGAGGAAAGGTGATGAGATGTGAGGTGGTACATCATTCCGTGTAAAGTGGACTGTACTTTCCTCCTCTTACAGGAAGGGGGCGCACTCATTCCTTGGTACGACCCACGATGGCCAGGATGTAAAGGAAGATGTTGATGATGTCGGTGTAGAGGTTAAGAGCTGCATAGACGTATTCCTCTGGGCTAATGGCCAACTTCTTGTTGCCCAGGAGAAGCTGGGTGTCCACAGCCAGGAACTGTGAAAGAACAAACAAGAACTGAGTGTCGCATTCATGTTGTGCTTGGGGAAATAAAGCAAGCTAATCTGCTTCAAAGGATTGAAAACGATATTAATCTTTTCCTTTTCTTTGTTTTTGAGGAGATGTGTGCTATTATATACAATTTTCACCTTGTGGGTGATTTCAAAAATCTCATAGACTTACATTGAAGGAGTGATTCAAATAATACTTAGAGACTAGAATATCACAAAGACTTGGTGAGGGGCTCTTTTAACACTTTAAGCTCGTAAGCAACCACTAGCACAATGCACTGGGCCTAGCAACACCACTCATGTTTTATTCAGAAACTACAAAATCATATGGTCTCAAATCATCAGCAAATACTACATGAAGTTCACTGGGTTTGTATCATGCTTAACTGCGATAGGTCCACTATTCCGTTCAAAAGTTTGCGGTCAGTTAAGATTTTTTAAAATAAATGCTGTTTTTGGAACGTTCTCTTCATCAAAGAATCCTGAAAAGATGTATCAATGTATTAAAAGCACCACAGCTGTTTTTAACATTGATTATAATAAGAAATCTTTCTTAAGCACCAAATCAGCATATTAGAATGATTTCTGAAGGATCATGTGACATTGAAGACTGAAGTAATAGCTGCTGAATTCAGCTTTACCATCACAGGAATAATTTACATTATAAAATATATTCAAATAGAAAAAGGTTATTTTAAGTTATAATAATATTTCACAGTATTACTGTCTTTACTATATTTTTGATCAAATAAATGCAGCCTTGGTGAGCATAAGAGACTTCTTTCAAAACATTTCAACTTTTGAATGGTACAGCACATCATTATTTTCTGAAGGCTTTATCCAAGAACTCTGCTGTAGTTTCCTGATGTTCCAACAATTTCAGTTCCAAATGCTTAATCCCACTGCTCCAAAAGACATATGATTTTATACAGCCAGTCAGACTGGAAAATTGGAGATTTCAAAAGGCCCCAAATTTGGTGACCCAGTTTAAGACAGATGGTAAAACGTTTTACACGTACCTCACAACAAAGACATAACAATTCTTACACTGTTTTGACAAAGGTTGATAACTTTACTAGCAAACAAAGTATAATAGCAAAGTGCAGTTTTCCAGTTTTGAAAGATACATGTATATGTTCACCAAAGCAGCAAGCTATTGATCAAACAAGCCGTCCTAAGCCTATTAATCTTTTTTTTTTTTAATTAAACCTTAATGTGTAATAGCAAAGCACCACTCCAGCCATTACACTACTGTTTTAATATTTCGTTGAAAACAGCGGTTAATGAAGTGTAGAAGTCACAATACAATGTCTTTTCTAAAATCTAAGAGATTTTTTTGTTTCTGAAGTGAATAAGCTGAAATAGCTGAAGAGATGAAAGAAGAAAAAAAGAAGAAAGCAAACTAAATCTAAAAATTTTACACTTTTCAATAAATTGACAGCTAGAATTCTAGAAGGGTTTAAAAGTTATTAATGCAAGTAAAGAATTGTTTGAAGAACTTAGTAACACAGAAGTATACATTTCTGTGAAAAACATTTCTTTAAAAGGATATTAAGGTATTGATGGTGGTACTTACACAAGTGAACAACAGGGCCCCAAGCGAGGCGTAGACGATGTGGAGAATTTTGTTTTGGATGAAGATGCAGAGGAAAGAGGCCAGGAGCAGGACAATCAGACAGACAAAAAGAACACCCCAGCAGGAAGTGAAGTCATATTTGCTCTATTTTTGAAAAACAGAAGGATAATGACAATCAGTGGTGGTTGCCTTATACAAGGGATGCATAGAAGACACGATAAAACCACCAAGTTCAAATGCTTGGAAACTAATTCTGCCATCGTTGAGGGAAGATCCACAACTGTGAACTGTACTTTTAAATCTTTCCTTGTCGTCATTATAAACATGAGATGTTGTTTGGTAACAAAGTGTGTATAAAATAAAATAAAGGAAGAAATGAGACTGCTACAGTGAGTAAACAAACCTGCAGTGAGAAAAGCACAACTGTAAAGCACACCACCGCAGTGATGCCCACTGCCATGATAACTGCATCTGTATCATAGTAGCTGGCAACCATTCCAACCATATAGGACAGACTCAGGGTCAGGATGGACTGAGAAAGAGAAAGAAATATAGAAATGGATCAATCAGTCCAAACCTAAATTGAAATATAAACTTAAATAGTTAACTGTATTCTAAAACATTAAACATAATGCAAACAACTACTTTTTAAATCATATAATAACATTATTGCATATGTTTTTGACAGTGTATAATAAAAACACTAAATGTGTAAGCATAGGCAGCTGTACCAGTGCCACCAGGTTCCATGGGTGTTTGCGGCGAAACTCTCCACAGCAGCTGAGAACGATCAGTGAAACAAAGAAGACAGCATAGGACACATAGTACGTCCACTGATTTCTCCGTACAAACACTTTGACGTCAGGCGCAAAGGTGAAAACAGCGACAAAAGAGAAGGTGATCAACAGCTGCACGGTCAAGACCATAAACACCTGAGAAGAGAGTAACGAAACAGTGTTTTTTCTTTGACACACTGTACTTCAACATACAATATTTACATGCACATTTAAGGTCATTTGTTAAATTGCTTCATTCATTTCAGTAACTGTGTTTAATAAACACATTGGTCTTTTATCTGTGTGTATACTGTATACTCCGGTATAAATGGATGTTAAATGTGATACATTTTTAGAGATTTTATTTTCTTATATTTGGCCACTTTGAGAGTCCTATTTTTTTAATATAGCACAATATTTTTTTTCTTTTGTTATTTAAGCAATGGGAATGCAAAAAAGATACCTGCTGTGTCCTCATTCAACCCAAGTAACCCATCTATGACAACTTCTGCTTCTGAAAACCATGGAAATGTGACATGGTTCCATTCTTGCTAATTTTACCTGGATCACTGGACTCTTCCTACAAATTCATTTCAAATCAAATAAATTCATTCAAAAAAAAACACCCCACCTGAATCTGTCTCTTACTGCTTACCTTTCTAATGAAGGCCTGTCGGATACTCTTATCTTCCCAGCCAGAGTTCGCAAACTCATCATTGCCATAGTAAGAAGGGGGTCCATCTCCACCATGGTATCCAGGGCTGTCCATAGAAGCTGTCAAAAAACAGGAAATGATAGGTGAAATCTAGTGTATGTTAGAGCCTTCACAAGATTCTAATGCATTTAAATTCATCCAGTATGCACATTCAATAAAACACTGACAGAAATGGAAAACTGAAGTCAGGGACAGTTTTAAACAGTTTTATAGGTTTTGAAAGGAAAGCACATTTTATAGCAACAGCACCAGCAAGGCCTTGTAATAATATAGTTGAAAAGACGCCCTAATTGTTACAGCAGGGACTAGGCATGAGGTAAGAAAGGAACAAATTATACATTTTCATCCCTCACAGAGCTAGTAACCTTTTGATGAATCGCTCAGGCAAAGCACTTTACCTTAAATAACCCTCAGGAGGAAAGAGTACACACTGACTAAACAAGCTTATTCAACCTGACAACACCTGAACTCAGCAGGGACACCACTCACTACTCTTAAGAGACTAGGCTTATCTGTGTACAACATTTTATAACAAAATCCTTAAGTATAAATAGTCAGTCCTGACGCAAACACTGAGTTTTTCTTCTCTGGAAGTTTCCTAACGGTACTCACCATTAGGATCTACACCAAAGGCAGGCTGGCCGGGCCCCTGCTGGTATGGACTCTGAGGGTATGGCCCCTGAGCATAGGGCCCCTGTGGGTAGGGCATCTGTGAATATGGCATCTGTGGGTACGGACCAGGGCCGAATCCTGGTGCTGGAGGTTGGCCGTAGGGTCCTGGTGCCGCATATGGAGGTGCTCCTGGACCCTGGCTATAGTTGGGCGGAGGCATTCCAAAGGCATCGGTTTTGGGTGGCCCATAGATGTTGTTGTGAAGGGGGTTGTTCTCCCCCATTACAGGGTAGGTTGGCTTGTCCTGGGACATGTCTCCTTCCCTCACTGGAATCCTGATATTGACAGAAAAACAGAAAGGTTAAAATGTACAGAATAGGTAAGTAATGTAAAAGCAGTAAAGTAAATAATTATATCAGTGTGTTTTAACTAATTATTAACTAACTAGTGACACTTATAATATAATACCATAATTCTAATAAAAAAAGATGTTTTATAATATATAATTGACTAATTTCAATACGCAGTGCAGCTGCTTTTGTAAAGCGATAGCCATATTAAAATCATGCAGAAATGGAAGTAGCAACATATCTTTTTTTCTACATTGTAACATACAGATTTATTAAAAACTGGTGGTTTTTAAGCTGACTAAGTGATTAGAGAAGTCCACCATGCCTAACAGAAGACAAGACTGTTGGCTGAATTTTTATTAAAAATAAATAAATAAATCAAATAAAACAGATGTATTAAAGAATCATTCACGATAACATCAATAACATGCATTTAGAAATTTTATAGGATGAATTTTCATTTCTTGCCAACTTTTGAATTTAACTACTTTATATTTTAAAGTAGTTTGTGTAGGAGTTACACATCCTAAAAATAAAAATGGACAAACTAACAGTGAGCTGTGATGATCTGATCAAAACAACTCTAACTGGACCAACCACAAGTGAACAATCCAGCTGTGTTTACTCAAAGATTCAGTTCAGTTCACTAAATAATGGTGCATTTTAACACAAAAGGGGCCACCAGAAGGCAAAAGGGGCGTGATTCAGTGGGAATAACAACTAAATACAGAGAACAAACAACACTTCAAAAACTTGTTGGCAACCTACACCCAACCATACATTATCCAAACGTTTAGGAAGTTCTTAGGTAGCATGCTTCACAAGCGCTGCATGACTGAAAATGATTCAGAGCTTTGTGGGTTGCAGTTTCTCATTGAGAAAGCAAGGAGGCAGCAGACATATGATCACAGGTTCTTAAACAGCTTCCCGGTAACCTGGGTTGTGCAGCTGAGAGAGAAGGGTTGCTATGAACATTGATGTTGAAGTAAATGCAATGGGTGCATCTGAATGTACGAGTTGGTGGGGAAACCCCTTCATTTAAACGTGTCAAAGTGTGACTATAAAAAGAAGCTAAGATTCAGTCTGTGAATGTTTCTAAGGGGTCGTCCACACACAATGTGTTTTTGCATAATGTATGGAATAAAAAGTTTGAATCTCAAAACTTGACACAGCAGTGCTCGTGTCGGAGTAACTGAAACTGCAACACATATCAGAAAGGTTAAAGATGTCCATATATGTTTACCTATAAAAACAACAAAACATTTAAAATTATGTTACAGAATTGTATTATTTAGATTTTATATCTAAATAAATAAAAAAAGCACTAAAAAATAAAAACAATCATTTGAAATGCTACAAGCGAATTAAGCCACCTAAACATTATAAATGTATAGTATAAAAAATATTCATTTAGAGATTTGTTAAAAGATTACATTTAATAAGTTTTTTTTTTTTTAAAGTGAGTGTTAGATGACAGGAAGGTTTATAAATGTAAAAATAGGGGAAATTAGTATGGCCAATTAAACAACTACTACTACTACAAAAATATTACTAATTGCAATCAATTTATAAGAATTTATTAATAAAACTAAACACTAATTTTTATAAATTGCAATCAACTGTAAAATAACACTAGAAAAAAAAACACTAGAAGGCAAGTTAGTCAGCATAACAATGACTCTTTGACACATATTATAATATTTTAAAATAAATGTCACTATGAATAATCTCTGT
This sequence comes from Tor tambroides, assembly GCA_021397915.2. Classification (NCBI taxonomy): domain Eukaryota; kingdom Metazoa; phylum Chordata; class Actinopteri; order Cypriniformes; family Cyprinidae; genus Tor; species Tor tambroides. The sequence goes on along the minus strand of JAFVLL020037680.1, from coordinate 149,820 downwards.
CTCCTTTAAGGGACTTCACTGTATAACAGCAGTTATGCAACACCGTCCCATTTACTGTGGATGCCAAATCCCATGTGACTTGATCTCAGCTCAGTGGTCTGTCCAGCATTACAGACTGTTCCCCTTCACAGCAGCAGGAATTAAATAAAGCAATTCCACATCATTTTTCCCTCACAAATACAGTGACAAAAGTCTTGATCCTTTTAACATATGCAAGACGTCCAAAATTATACATTTTTATCATTCTTTCTGTTTAAACCGAAAATAATAGCTGGTGTTTGTTGCATTGTTGTATCTGGGATGTCAGCTTCTGAAAAACACAAGCTATTATTTTGTGTAATCTGCAAATCACATCAAGGTGCTCTATTAAATCTATGCAGTGTTGAAATGCTCTCCATTCATTAACATCCCTGTCTGTTTATCTCTTAAACTACACAAACCAAATTAAGCAGCTTAATATGTTGCTAAGATCTGTGCTGCTGGTTGCTATTAGATCACTGCACTTATCAAGAATCAGTCAAGTTTGAGAGCTGTTTTTTAGACATGTAACCCTGACTGATTCCAGCATAGCCTACTTTATTTTAGCTCACCAGGAAGGGTTTCCAAAGGTTCATGTTTATGACTGGCCTAGGGAGTTACTGGAAATTAAAAATAACATTTAACTGTTCAGTAAGGATCAAATTACTTCAAAGCAGAGCTTTAAATCTCTGATTCATTAGATTAGCTATGGAGAGTCTTTAATCAATAACAACTCATGTCTTTAAGAAGAAAAGAAACTCAGGTCACGTATGCCCTTATGGATTCAGTGTATGTTGTAAAAAGTCTGATTTAAAGGTAAATTTGTGAGAAGTCTTGTGACACACATTTGTGACTTGAGAGTGATACATTTGTAAGCTTTCACTCTTAAAGTCCCGCTGTACTGAAAATCATATTTTTTATGTTGTTTATTGTCTGTGGTGTTTTTAATATGCTTTTAGACAAACCATGTGCCAATCCATTAATCAACACCATTGCTGAGTATTTTCTCCTTAAAACTGTAGTTTCCCAAAGACCGCCCCAGAAACGCGGTTTGAAACAGCCCTTTTTTTTTTTGCTACATCACAATTCAATAACCAATCACGTTAAGGGATAGATTCCTATCATTAGAATGCAAAATACACCAATGTTACCAGCACAAAACCAAAAATAAAAGCAAAAAAAACCCATGAGGCCGTGGTTTAATGTGAATTCAGATCCGCTAACTTGAATAATAACCCGCAGCAACAGTGGTCAGACCCACCTCGCCCGCATTGGCGTCTGCACGTCACACGCATATGCTCACGGGCGCGAATTGGAATCACAAACGGCTGCATTCGAGTCTTCAAGGCATTTTGAGGACACAACATCGTCAAGTAGGTAACTTTAACAAATTGTTTTTTCAGTCATTATCCGTGTATCGCCACACTCTGGTTCTTCACATGTAGTAACAGTTCTATTTAGAACCATAGCATCCTGAAGAACCCTTTTAATGCTGAAATGGTTTAGAGCGTGTCAGAGTTTAGGGTTCTTTATTCCCGCCTTATTCTTTTTCAAATCTGTAACTGTCAAAGCACCTCATTACTGATTTTCTGGAGCTCAGTGATCCAACTACAGACTTTCAACACACTCTCAACAGCTAAATGATTTCATTCTTAAATTTAAATACAAATTTAACTTTAAAATTGTGTCTGGTTTTCAAACAAACGTTCTTTTCTCTTCTTTTGATCACATGTAAGTGCGAGCAGCTCTGTTAAGCTGAGGATACTCCTCTTCTCCACTAAGTAAGTAACAGAGACATTGAATTTATAATCCATATTGTTAGAATTTTTTAATTGTTGTTTATTTATTACTAACAGAGGCTACACTCTAAAAAAGATGGCTTATTACTGATTTTCTGGAGTTCAGCTAACAACACAGATTGTCAACACACTCTCAAAAGGTAAATGATTTCTTTCTTAAAATGTCTATAATTTTTAACTTTCAAATTGTAACTGGTTCATATCATGTCTTTTTCTCTTTTCAGTTTAAGAGAACATGTAAGTGTGACCAGCCCTGTTCAGTTAAGGACACTTCTCTCTCTTCACCACTAAATAAGTCACAAAAATACTGAATTTATGGTCCTTTTTTGTCTTTACAAAAACAAATGGAAGGAGACACACTGTAACTCTAAACTCAATTGTGTATTTCAGATGCATCACATCCTACAACCTCATCATCTGCAGAGAGAAACTGGCACTCAGTCACACCAAAATACACATAATGATGGACTTGCAGGCATCATAGAGGATTATTAAAATATAGTATTTCACTGGAACTTGGTCTTCATTTCACTATTTTGTTTTACTTCTTGAAGTATTTATTTATGTTCAATGTCAATTGTCATTTATTAATGTATTCTGCTAATAACTGTTGTTAGAGCACTGTCATTTTTGCTACAAATTCACATGCCAGTAAAAAATAAAAGTCCCTAAATGACACATGTTGTTGTTGTTTTTATGTAAAACCCTAGACACTACAAGACATTGTAATACCAGGCAGATAGAGGGGTAAAAAACAATATTAATCAATAATATATACAAATAATATTAATAATAATATAAATATATTACTATATATTTATACTAATTAAAATAAACTATTGTTCAAAAGGTTATTTTTAACACCATTAAGGTCCTATATAGCATTTTCAAAGCATGGTTCTTTATGGAACCCTATAAAAAGGGTTCTATTTAGCACCAAAAAGGGTTCTGCTATTGTTACAAGCCGAAGAACCATTTTTCTTAAGAGTGCATTGTATCGTGTTAACTACAGTGAGTTCAGTTAGTGGATCAGGAGGCCCTAGCTATAAAATTTTTGACTACAGGGGGACTTTAAAAATAAAGGTTCAAAAACGGGGTTTTCACAGTGATGCCATAGAAGAACCTTAATTTCTGAGAGTATTGATACATTCAGAATCAGAAGACAACCTCAAATGAGTTAATGCAAACAACAAAATTAAACGTATACCTTGACCATGGCAGTATGTCTACAATTATTAAGGCAATTTGCTAAAAAGAACAAGTTAGCATTTTATTTTATTCCTGCAGAGACAAACTTTGTTTATATTTATCCTACACCTTATTTTTAACATTTTTAACTTGAATGTGTGATGCTTCCGGTGCCTGTTGCTTTCAGTTATTTTAGCTGTACAAATATAGTCTGTCATGTTTCTTGATCTTGCAAACAGGTATTTGTTATCAGATTATTTTAATTTATTGCCATAATCATACACACACTGATTTACAGTGCAAACAGTTTTGTTTACTTCACTTATTCATGTTATTCTTCTAGTTACAACCATATAGCAGCTAACGAACCACAATTCTCAATTCACATTTAAACTGCTTCAAAATATGTTTGCTTATCCTCATATTTTAATCATTAAAGTCATGAAACCAGAACATGCAAGCAATCAAGCAGGAGAAGAGGACAGCAGTTTGTAAGTGTTTTGTCTTGTTTTCTCATTAGATTTCAGCGTGGTTGTCGTTGCTAGGAAACTTTGTTTTGCTTACTGTGTTTTACCGTGGTAAACACGCGCTCAAGTCGCGTTTGTTCTCGTGCGTATCGTGTGACTACACGCAATTGTTTTTCACAAATAAAACAAAAACCATCAGTGATCAACTCACCACACCACAACTGATGATAACTTCATAATGACGAATACACACTCTCTCTCCTCCTCCTCTCCACTCTCGGAGATGGACGTTTCAAAACTTATCCTTTCCAATCATCTTACTACCTGTCCACTTGATCCTATCCCCACTCACCTCCTTCAGGCCATTTCTTCTTCAGTCATACCTGTGCTTACTCACATTATCAACACCTCTCTTCACACTGGTACATTTCCTACAGCAATTAAGCAGGCTAGGGTAACCCTGCTGCTTAAAAACCCTCTCTAAATCCAGCACTTTTAGAAAACTACAGACCGGTATCCCTTCTTCTTCCGGTATCTCAGGAACTGCACTCTTGTGGTTCAAGTCTTACTTCTCAGGTAGGTCCTTCAGGGTGTCTTGGAGGGGTGAGGTTTCTAATCCACAACTTCTTGCTACTGGGGTTCCTCAAGGTTCAGTACTTGGTCCACTTCTCTTCTCCATCTACATGTCGTCATTAGAATCTGTCATTCAGAAGCATGGCTTTTCCTATCACTGCTATGCTGATGACACTCAACTCTACCTCTCATTCCATGCAGATGATCCAACGGTAGCTGCTCGCATTGCAGCCTGCCTGAGAGACATTTCTAGCTGGATGAAGGACCATCACCTTCAGCTCAACGTTGCTAAGACAGAACTGCTCGTGGTCTTGGCCAACCCATCACTTCATCACAACTTCTCTATACAACTGGGTTCATCAACCATAACTCCTTCCAGGACAGCCAGGAACCTTGGAGTTGTGATCGATGATCAGTTAAGCTTCACAGACCATATTGCTACAACGGCCCGGTCCTGCAGATTTGCCTTATACAACATTAGGAAGATTAGACCCTTCCTGTCAGAGCAAGCCGCACAACTCCTTGTCCAAGCTCTTGTTCTCTCCAGACTGGATTATTGTAATGCTCTCTTGGCGGGCCTCCCCGCATGTACTATTAAGCTTCTGCAACTGATTCAGAATGCAGCAGCAAGAGTGGTCTTTAATGAGCCAAAAAAAGCTCACGTTACTCCTCTCTTCATCAGGTTACACTGGCTACCAATAGCCGCTCGCATCAAATTCAAGGTACTGATGTTTGCCTACAAGACAACAACTGGCGCTGCACCAATATACCTAAACTCGCTAGTTCAAACTTATACGCCCTCCAGAAGTTTGCGTTCTGCAAGTGAACGACGCCTTGTAGTGCCATCCCCAAAGAGGTATCAAATCACTCTCACGGACCTTCTCCTGGACTGCGTCCAGCTGGTGGAATGACCTCAATTCGAACAGCTGAGTCTTTAGCCATTTTCAAAAAACATCTAAAGACACATCTTTTTCGCCAGCACCTGACAAACTAATACTAGCACTTACCTATTCTATTCTATTCTATTAACAAAAAAAAACCCTAGCTACGTGTACTGTACTTGACTAACTGAGACTTGTCGTGGCACTTGCTTACTGTTGTTCTCTCGTTGGTCTGATTGCTTCTATTGTCCTCCTCATTTGTAAGTCGCTTTGGATAAAAGCGTCTGCTAAAGGATTAAATGTAAAAGTAAATGTAATACTGTTATTCAGCAAGGGGGCATTAATCTGATCAAAAGTGACAGTGAATACTTTAATGTTGTTACAGAGAAATATATTTCAAATTAATTAGGGATGCACCGAATCCAGATTTTTGGGGTTCGGCCGAATACCGAATCCACTGTTTAAGATTCGGCCGAATCCGAAACCGAATACCGAATCCTACTCGCATCCTTAATGTAAACAGGCGTGTTCGACTTTAAGCGGCGCTGCGCAGAATGACATCAAAGTACCATGAACGAACGATAAGAGAGCAGATGGACCCTTAAGCTTTCGACCGCTCTCGCGGTACTTTGATGTCATTCTGCGCGTAGCACCATTAAGTCGAACACACACCTAACACCTTCACGTAATCAACGGCCGTGTGACGTCGTAGTGCAAGTCTAGGGTTCGGTTTCGGTGGAAAATAAATCTAAGGTTCGGCCGAAACCGAACCCCGTCAAAAAGCCCAGGATTCGGCCGAATCCGAATCCGAATCCTGGATTCGGTGCATCCCTAAAATTAATAAATGCTGTTATTTAGAACTAATGTCATTAAAGAATCCTGAGAAAAAAAAAATTACATCACAGTTTCTACAAAAATATTAAGCTGTTTTTAACATTGGTAATAATAAGAAATGTCTCTTGAGAACCAAATCAGCATATTATAATTCAGCATTGCCATCCAAGGAATGAATTATTTAAAAATATATTCAAATAGAAAGTTATTTAAAATATTAACAATGCATAATATTACTGTTTTTACTGTATTATGATCAAATAAATGCAGCCTTAATAAATGTAAGAGAACAGTAGTGTATATTTCATGATGATCAGATAAAATGTGTCTGAACTAAAAGTTTTAAATCACCAGCTAAAAAAATGGTCAATTGACAAATTCTGTTTTCTCTAAAAGCCTCACAAAGTTCCAGAGCAGATGTGTGTCTCAATTATTTCCATGGATATTTAGTCCATTCTGTAATCTATGGACCTATGTCAAATTCATTCATATTTCTCCAAAGCATTTTCCAAATGTGAATGGAAGATGCAGATTCCAGCTTTAAACCACAATCTCAGCATTTATTTCCATGTGGATAAAGACTTGAAAAGGTAAACATCATTCTCTTGCTCCCAATATGGAGAATGTGCTTTTACACTACACTGAATGGCATGGATTAAATGGCATAGATTAAATAACACTATGTGAAATAAACTGATGCAGTTCATGGTTGCATAAACAGGAGCTATATACACGACTCTGTTTGCATTGGTTACAGGGTGCATTTGCATGCATGCATGAGCATATTATGGCAGCTAACCAATGCACAGGAACCAAGTTAAATCAGTTAAGGCTGAAGACTTTGAAGAGTGGCTGAGGAGACATTTGCAATTGACAATCAGCTGAATGACAAACTTCAGCATTTGGTCAGCTGAAAAGCACCGAGCACTGTGCCCAACAGAAAACAGCCACCTACTCCTCAACTACAAGACAAAAGGACAGATCGCCAACACCTATTGTTTGAAAAACTGTATAAAAATTTGCAGGCCCTAACAGAACAACAATGCACAATGTCAAGAAACAAATAATAATAGTTTAAGCAAGCCTGGGGTTATGGATGTGAGTATCAAGCTGTATAATTTGCTGAGAGGGGTAGAAAGGGATGATGAGTAGGCCTGAATGTTATCCAGGAAAGGGAGTAGGTGGTGACTTGGCAAATATTGAGAAGAGAGAACATCAATTTTAGTGAAAATAAAACAAATAAAATATTACAAGGATTCCCTATGATAAAGCTCATTGGGCTTAATGCATTATATGCTCCAGTAAGCATAATTGCATGATCAATGTCAATAAAATGCAACGTCACACTGAAAGGAAGAGGCTGTGGTTATCAGGGTCTTGCACATCAGACACGTGATGTGGTTTTTCCAGATGTTTGTTTTGTCTGCATGCTACCGAACATGGATTTGAATATGACTGACTGCACCTGTCATTTTGCTTAGCAAAAAGAAACCATTACAGACTGTGTATGGCAAGCTGTTTAAGCAATTATTCCTTTACAACAAATAGTATCTAATTTTGTGTTACTAGCACTTAACTTACTAACAATTAAGCCAATAGTGACATTTTTTCCCAATTTCACTATAATTACTATATACTATTCAATAGATACTAGTACTTATCCCAATAGTGAATATTATCTACTATTTATTCCAGTTCCTTCTGGTACCTAGACCAGTTTTACTAGCTTTACTAGTAAGTACTAGTATTATTAGCAATAGCTATTAGTACCTATTCCAGCTTCACTAGTATTTATTTACTGGATATTCGTCTCTGCATGTTTTTCCACTGTTACTGGTAGTGTTGTCAAAAGACCCAGTACTTCGGTACCAAGTTGGTACTAAAAAAAATGAAAACGTCACGGTACCAGGTTTTTTTTAAGTACCGGTGGTACAGAGTACCCGGTCAACCCGGTTCTTGATGCATAGGGCCCTGTGATTTCCACGATGCAAAAAACGTGGACGGAATCGCGGAATACAGTTATAAAAACGGAATTTACAGTTTAACACAGAATATCACGGAATTTGTCAAAGTTTGGATGAATTAATCAAAAGTAGGTCATTACACTTAAATCAAATCGCAATATGGACTAGTATCTAGGGCTGCACAATTAATTGAATTTCTAATCGCGATTACGATTATGGATGCCACGATTACATAATTGTTCAAAGCCGCGATTACAAAAATAAATAAACAATTAAAAATGCCCACTTGCATTATTCTATGTGCTTAAGAGGTGTTTGCAGCGCGGTGTTTAACAAACTCAAACAAACTGGATAAAAGACATTTTGTCTAACTGATAGTCGTTGTCACTCTGTTGTGCATGATAGATATGGTAAACACCAAACGTGTCAAAAGCGGAACAAAATAGCGGTACTCGTTTGAACTGCGCTCTATATTGACCTTTTATCCACTCGCTTCAAAAGAAAACAGCGCAGTGCGAGCGTAGAGCGTATGCATTTATTACAGTGACCAGACGCGATCATGGACTAAACAACGCTGTGAAATCCAGTAAGCAGCACTCGAGTTCAGCGCAGAGTTCTCCTGTACAAATCACGTCTCTTTAATTTAAACTAGTTTAAAGCCAAATAAATCGGAGCTGTTATTCTCATCAACACTGATGCAGAATAGAGCAGAAACATTGCAACAACGATCCAGTTAGAAGACATTTCAATCCACAAATCACCCACATTTACCATAGTTTTACTGTAGTAACACTAACGGTAACAATGCTACAGTGGCAGAAAAGTAGGATATTCATATTGAGTATTATTATATTATTAATATACTAAATATGTTAAAGGAGTAACTGAATATAATTACATTATTTTGTTAATTATTCTATCAGTTGATGTGAATTTGTAATTGACAATGTCTTTAGGCTACTGTTTTTCAATGCAAACACCATAGAAATCATATAGTTAGGCTACTTTTTTACCATGGTAATGAGGTGCTGTACTTTTGGTTATGTATAAAAGATGAGGCTGTTACAGTTTTCACAATGGTAAAGTCAAATGTACATCTGCATCCCAACTCAAGCTCCTGCTACTCTGAACTCAAGCTCCTGTTCTAATGTGCATTTCTAAGAGACAAAACTTGTAATATTACATATTCAGTGCTACCAAATCAGGTGCTGGTGCCACTGCTCTCGAATGTTAGTCTGGAACCCTGATAATATAAATTGTACTGTAAAATGTTACTGTAATTTGAAATTATGTCTGTTTAACTGTAAGTGAAATATATAGCATTTGTAGACCATTTTTTTCTTTTTTTCTTTTAGTTTTAGTATAACATTATAATTTTAGTATAGTATAACATGCATAATTTTACCTTTTTTGTTTAAAGAAGAAACCAAACCAATGTATAGTTGACATTTGAGGCTCAATGCTATAGAAAAGCAATAAAAGTTCAGGAAGAGTGTTTACAGCCTTTTTTTAAATATATATTTTATATAAAAATATGGCATGCAGCTTCAAACGATGGCATAAATCTGTTCAAAATAATCGTTATTAATAATCACAATTACAATCTCAAGGTAATAATCGACAATTATGATTTTTGTCATAATTGTGCAACCCTACTAGTATCTGTAAATATTAAGCCGCAAAAGTCGATTTTAATAAGAATCCTGCCTGTTCTGTGTGTCTCTGTATGAATGGATCAGACGCTTGGTTTTGTTTACTATATACACACTGAAGCGCGTGACGCTCGCGGTGATTTCAGCATCTGCCATCTTAATGAGGACATAAATACATGAACAATATCTCCAAAACTGATCTGAGAGTCACTTTACAAGCATTTTACCATTTCATTTGAGTAAAACTAGCGTCATATCATATACACACAGAAATTTAAAGGTATTTACGGCAACCCGTCAAAATAAAAGTTCAGTTTAGACACTGTGCCAGAAATATATTACTATTATTTAGTACAATGTATGTGATACTACTACTACTACTGTTTAATAAATTAATAAAACTTTATTTTTTAAGAAATAATCACACAATATTGTTTTAATTTTAATTGTAAATCCCCTTTATTTACCAAAAAATTAAATGTGTTTAAATTTCATTAATTATTAAAAGACAAATTAGATTTGGGTGAAACTTGTTCACTTTTTTTATACTTTTATTACTTGTGGAAAAACTTGAAACACAATTTTAAATAAGTATAAAGAACGGCATTGATTTTTGTACATTTTATTTTTGTTTGACTTTATTAATAAAAATAGTGTGTTTTTAATTAGCATGTTTTTGTGTTTTGCTTTGGTACCAAAACTGGTACCGAGAACCGTGGATTTTCACTGGTATCGGTACCGAATACAGAAATTTTGGTACCGTGACTACACTAGTTGCTAGTAACATTTCTAACTAAGCATGTACTAGTATCTAAACAATCAGTACTAGTATTTAATGAATGGTGAAAGTGAAAGACGTATGTGTCATTGTTGGATTACCAACTACTAGTAATTTAAAACAAGTAACAGTAACATAAAAACAGACACTAGTTAACTGCTATTTAGGAATAAAAGTTAAAACGGCTTGCCACAAATTATGCGACGACCAATCCATTCAAACCGAACTACTGTCACTATTATTATACTAGGGGTAACTAGTACCCATAACAAAGGTTTTGCGTCTCCAATTACTTAAGATTTAACACAAACTCAAGAGGTTTAAAGAAACCGTTTTAATGAGCCATAGGGGACACTGAATATGCCATTACATTTTGAAATACCACACTTTCCTCCTTTCAGCAACAAATTTATGACAGCAAAACCATTCAAAAATGTAAAATAAAATCTACACACAAGTAAGCCGTTTTATTAGCTCAATCAAAACTAGAGTAGGTTAACCTAACAATAAATCTGTGTTAATCTGTCGCTGGTATAACGGTGTGGCGCGCTGGCTGCGCACGTCGTTAATATACGAACCAACCAGCCACATTTGCGGTAACATGTAACGTAATGTCAATCGTAGCGGTTAACATCACAAAAAAGAATACCTCTAAAACGACAGACATGTGCGTTGACAGAGCTGGGTTTAAACATTTATTCGCGTGGAAACATAAACTGTAATCTGGCGCACCAAACAACACCATGACAACACGAGCGCCATGACCATCCACCTGCGTTGTTCAACAGTATATGCTTAGAAATTAGCAAAAAAAAAAAAAAAAAAAAAAGAAGACAGACTTACCCTTCAGTTTGTGAGACGCGCAGCAAAACACAACGTTTGTTTATTAAATAATAGCAGAAATAGAGTCCGTGTTTGTTGGCTTGTGTTGACGTTGGCTGCAGTAAAGCTTGTCTGAGCTGAATCCGTTAGCCCCGCCCACCGAGACTCTCAGAGCCTGGCAGTGTGACGTTCGCGAGAAATCACATGACTCCAGAGAAACTTCTCACTGTACAGATGGGACGTAAATGCAGAGATTTCCCCATTACGTAATTGCTAGAATGTTCTACAAATATCTACATGAGTCGAATATATATTTAAAAGATAGAACAGATATATTGAGCAGAAAGAAAATGCCCCTTTCCAGCGTTCTCAGTGAACAATAGTGAGTGTTGAGAGTGAGAAATGGGCTTAAAAATTAGCTACAGTAAGTTAAAAGCTTTTCTAGGCAACTAATTTAGTGTTAAACAGTGTCCTCTCAATGTCCTGTAGCAACTCAATGTATTGAAGAAATATTTGTTTAATGGGGTTCTTCATTGTTTGCATCATTCAAATGATGCAACAAAACAGGCAAATGATGTATGGAAATGAAAGATTTGATGCTCAGCATGTTATCTTTTGAAATATTATGAAATATATAAATTTGGTTCATTTGGGGAAAAATAAATATGTCCCCTAAATATAAATTCCCTAAAGTAGTGGTACTCAATTAGGGAGCACCAACAAACTTCCAACAGGCTGCAAGATGAAATAAAATGGTATAAATCAAGTTATATTAAAATAATATAACACTGATATAAAACAAAAAAATGACAGTTTAAATCTTAATGATTGTTAACATTTCTTAAGCCAAGAACATGGACACATACGATAGCAAAGATTGCTACACATTTAATAAATGTTATCACCACATATTTACAAACAAGTAGTTGACACCTGAATTTAAACTGATCAGAATAAAGTCATTGGCAGCACTAATCTGGGATTTCCACAATGGCGATAATCTTCAGAGCATGTGATGATGGTGTAATTATGTTGTCGTGTGAAATCCACCATTTCTATTTGATTTGAGAGATTCCAATGGCCGTTTACCTGCCTGCCTCATATTCTCTCCACTGATCACACACTTTATACACTTTAGTGGCAATTCCTAAGTAGATTGTCCAGTCCGCTTTTGCTGATAGTCCCATACGCCTGAGAATAACTGCCTAGTTTGGCGCGAGGATCACCGGCTGCAGAAACATTTGAATTGCTCTGGAACACCTTCTTGCTGAACCTTGGAGGAAGCTTGGCATCACGTGAATTAGACCGCTGGTTCTGTACAGTGGGATATTAACATACTGTATCATAAGGAGGAAAAACATATCAGACACATCATTCAAGGTGATCTAAGGTACAAAAAGACTCTAACGTAAAAAAAGGAAGAATGCACACACTAGAACAGATGGCAGTAAGACCTCCTGATATTCTCAACATGGCACTGGTTTTTATCTTGTGACATACACAGCCTCAACCAACAGATTGTGACTGAATGTTCCCAGGTCAGAGTAAACAAGAGTCACACAGGTCACATGGGTTTTATGCAAACTGGAAACATTAATGGTTGAAGAGATGGTCGCTGTGATTTTTTTTTTTGGAAACATTTTTGGAAACATTTTTGCCCCCCCCCCCCCAAAAAAGCAAAAAGTTACTCACCAAACGAGCAGAGGTGACACATAACCCAGGGGAAACAATGGGTTCATCCTTGCGAAGCAGGGGATTATTTTGGGGCTGTGCAAGTGTGAAAGAGAAAGAGTTTGTGCGTGCCACAGGGGCGGAGCGACCTCGCTGGTCTAAACCCTGATGGAAAGAATGAACAAATGAAAAATGGACATTAAAGATGTTACCAAAATTGCACCGTATTACCACTTAAAATGTCTTTACTTTAAATGTTAAATAGACAACAGCTGTTATATAAAACGAAATGGCTCATGAAACAGTAGGACGTACCACAGACCCATTAGCACCATCTGTAGGCAGTACACCTGCAGTATCTTGATTCTTCCTCCCAAACCGCTGAGGATGAGATGGGCAGTGGTGCGGTTTGACTAAACCATCTGGAAAATAAATGGATAATAACTTTTATGGCTATCCAATGAGTAATATACCAGCATTTTAAAGTTTGTGGTCTGCAAGATTTTTTTTTTAATGTTTTTTAAAGAAGTCTCTTATGTTCACCAAGGCTGCATTTATTTAATCACAAAAACAGTAAAAGAGTAATACTGTGAAATTTTATTACAATTTAAAATAACTGTTTCTAATTTAAAATATTTTTAAATGTAATTTATTCCTGTGATGGCAAAGCTGAATTTTCAGCAGTCATTACTTCATCCTTCAGAAATCATTCTAATATGCTGATTTTGCTGATATGAACATTTCAACACATTACCAGTGTTAAAAATCATTGTGCTGCTTTTATTTTTAAGGGAAAAAGTGAAACTTTTTCTTTGATAACTAGAAAGTTCCAAAGAACAGCCTTTATTTGAAATAAAAATATTTTGTAATATTATAAATGTGTTTACTGTCACTTTTGATCCATTTAATGCACTTTGCTGAATAAAAGTATTTTTTTATTTTAAAAGAAAAAAAAACATACTCTAAACTATGCTAAGTAGTATAGTTGCAGTATATTCTATGGTAGTGTATATTCTGTCATTAAAGTTAAAACCAGGAGCTTCGGTGACCAAAGCCATACGTGCATTGCAGATAACTGAATGTATAAGCGTGGTAATTGAATGTTATTGTACAACCACTATTAAACATAACTCACTAGGCATATGTGTGATGGGGTTATAAGAGGTTTTGACCGCACTGGGGCTCACTGCTGGGCTGGTGCTTTCAGGAGCTGAGTGTGTTTGCTCAGGCCTACTGAGAGTTTTCACAACAGCTACTCCAGCTCCATTAGAGGTCTTCTTGTCATGATCTCCATCCACACCACGCTTGCGTTCTCCTTGAGAGCCAGCACCTGTTTCATTGCTTTTGTCCATTCCACTGTCCCCATTCACTTCTGCAGTCTTCTCCTCTGACTTCTGTCTGAAATGGGGTTGTTTTTGCATCTGCCGACTGGCCCTTTTTTCCAGGATCATCTTTTACAGGAAAAATTGGAAAGATGAAGAGGAAAGTTGTTTTTTAGCATTTACCATTCAAAAGTTGGGGTCGATAACATTTTTACTAAGCAGTAGTATTGCAAAATATTATTACAATGTAAAATTACTGTTTCTATTTGAATATATTTTAAAATGTAATTTATTCCTGTGATGGCAAAGCTGAATTTTCAGCAACCATTACTCCAGTCTTCAGTGTCACGTGATCTTTCAGAAATCATTCTAATATGCTGAAAGTTTAAAACAATGTTTAATATTTTTGTGAAAATCATTATACTTATTGAGGATTCTTTGATGAATAGAATGATCAAAAGAATAGCATTTATCGGAAGTAGAAAGCTTTTGGAACATTACCAATGTCATTTCTGTCATTTTAAATCATTTTAATGCATCCTTGCTAAAAAAAAAATAAATAAAAATAAATCATACTGACCCAAACTTTTTATCATTTATGCTCAGTCAATGTGACAAGTTTTCAGAAAGAAAGATTTCTGTCACTGTGACACAGCATTTGTTAACATAACACAGAAATCATATGACTGTGTACACTCACAACATTATGACTGCCTGTGGCAAAGCACGAGACAAAGGTCAAAATGAATCTGAGAAAAATGAGAAAATGAATGGAAAGTTTCCACTCACCTCATAGAGTTTGTTTCTGTACTGAGTAACAGAGAGTTGGATGTCATCGTCCACTGGCAAAATGACATCATAGACCAAACTAGGCTCTCTGGCTGGGTTGTGAAATCTTGCATGACATATGGAAAGAAGATGTATATTTTTAGATGTTATTATTCATTAATGTTTTTAGTAATTCATTTATTCATATAACAACAATGTAATAATTCTAAAACTCCATTTATCAATATCCCTTACAGTAAACATGAAATACAGTTTTACTTTCGTAATGAGATATTTACAAGTAAAA